>JACGDI010005814.1:179107-257871 GCA_014898725.1 Jacaranda copaia
CCCCCCCCCCCCCACCTCATGTGGAGCAAGTTTTCTATCCACACCAATCAAATCAGGAAAAAATAATTACCTGCCGATCGGATACAAAATGACATCCCTAAAGCTCATGGGACTAAGAGAAGGGCTAAAATAGATATAAGATAGAAGGCTTGAGAGGATTGAAATTAAAAACAAAAAAGAATTAATTCAGAAGTGTTTCTAAATCTTATCAAGGACACGGGCACGTCCCATCACCATTTAGCCACATTTTGGAGGATTATAAGTCATGCACATGTTATGAGAAGCCAGACTCAAACACCCGGAAGGGGGCCACAAACATAAGGAACACATATTTTCTCTTAATATTCTATTTACACGTATCAAGAATTTTTTAAAATTTAAATTATAAATTTCACACATATAAATATGAAATCGATACTAATAATTCAATTAACCACTCAATGCTACGAAGGTGATTGTTTTTGCGACCCTTGTTTGTAATAAAGAAAAAAAATAGTATTTAATAGGATAAAATAGTTGATATGATTCAAAATAGTATTTGTGTAGTCATTATTAGACTATTGCTCATACTTTTGAATCACCATTTTATGTCGTCGGTGACACTCAAACTAAGTAAAATAATTTAATAATTATCAAATGAATAGATTATAACTCATGCAGTCTATTTGTACAAGAATATTGTCAAAAAATAATGGAGCCTCAATCAAATATAAGATTGAAAATCTAAGATAAAGATACACTCATTTATCTAATTTATTTGTATAATTCACTTTATTTATCTATTTTATTTGTGTAATTCACTCTATTCAAGGCCTTGATCAATCAATCTATCATCAACAAGGTTGTTAGTTGTTACTATCCATTTTTTAATTTTGGGTGGAGAGGTACTGTTATCAAGTTGGATTTTGAGACATCATATTCAAAGTACTATTCATATTAAAGTTTAAATTATCTAAATTTTATATTCCCGAAGCAATCAAGATATCCTAAGGGAAACCCTACATAACTAAGAAAATTTGATTTGATTCAATCCCGTAATTCTTTTAATAAATCAATTATTAATAGCATTATTAAAAATATCGATAGTCAAAATGTAAACCTCTTAAATTAGAGAGCATCAAGGGTTCATATTTTCAGATAAGTGCAATTCAAACTCAAAATCTCTCCATACGAAATATTGAGTCCAATTATAAGGAAATTCAAACTCAAAATCTCTCGATACAAAATATTGAGTCCAATTATAAAGAAAAAAAATTATTAAATGTCGAACTCCTTTACAGCTTACTTTTGTACACTTGTCCAAGAAATTGATGCTTTTCTCTTGCAGTATCCGTCTTTTGCTTCAATATGGAAGAATTCGAAGACAATAACGCCCAAAAGATGCGCATCTCTCGGTTGGGCTCTGGGGTACTATTAAATCATGTAGAGGAGGAAGAACTTACTGTGATTGTTCGTGATTTTATTTCTCATTTTTCATTTTTCATTTCTTATTTTAAAAAAAAATAATGAGATTTTTGTGTTTATGAGATAAAAAAATTTTCTATGAAAGAATAATTATTTGTGAGGTAAAAATGTAATTATTATAGTTTATGTGATAGATGAAATGTTATGAAATGGTAATCGATTGTGAGATTTTTTATGAGAAAAAAAGGAAAAACTTATGAGATGCAATTGGTTGTGAGGTTTGAGTTAAAAACCATGTGTATGTAATAATTTTTATATAATATTTATATATCGATTTTTATTAGAATAAAATAGAACTAATAAAATATTCTTTGGAATATCTTATAATACATATACTAAATATAATAATGAATTTATGTAATGATTTAATTAATTAAAATTTTAAAATTTTTAAGTATATATTGAAATAAATGTGTATATACTTATATATGTAGAAAATAATTTTACTTAAGTATTAAAATGTACATGTAAATAATTATATTACAAAAAAATAATTTTATTTAAATAATAAAATATACGTGTAAATATAAACACATGTTATGAAATAATTTTATTTAAATAATACAATATAATGTGTAAATATAATTATATATTATGAAAATAGATTTGTTTTGTTTAAATAATAAAATATTATGTGCAAATATAATTATATACTAGGAAAATAATTTTATGTAAATATTAAAATATACATGTGAATAATTATAAATATTATGTGGTAAATATAATTATATATTATGAAAATAATATTATGAAATATTAAAAATGTGCAAATAATTATATTACCAAAATAATTATATTTCAATATAAAAATATTACATGCTAGTATAATTATTTATTACAAATAATTTTGTTTAAATATTAAAATATTACATATAGATATAATTACGTACTATGAAAATAATTTTATTTAAAATGCTTAAATATACATCAAAATAACTATCTCAAGAAAATAATAATATTTTAATATAAAAAGATTATGTGTAACTATAATTATATATTGTGTTATAATTTAATTTAAATGCTAATATATACATGCAAATGATTATATTACGAAAAAAATTATTTAAATATACAAATATTATGTGTAAATATAATTATATATTATGAAAATAAATTTGAATAAATATTAAAATATTATGAGTAAATGTAATTATATGTTATGAAATAATTATGTAGAATTAAACCTTATGTATAAAGGTGGATGAAAAATCAAGAGAGAAGTTTCAAAAATTTACTTGAGAAGAAGAATCCATTTTTTGAGAGAATCTAAAGAAATTCTCTAAGAGGAGAAGAGGAATATTTCTCAAAGATTGGATAAGGAGGAGAGGAGTATTTTTTTGAAAATGAGAAAAATTCTCACATTCAAACACCACTTCTTAAATTTTTTAACTCCAAGAAACAAGATTTGGGAAATTAATCCGCATTTTGTATTTGTACATTAAACGGCCTACCAATGGTTGGAGTACGGGCTGTCAATGGATTAAACTTTAATTTGAATTCTATTTAAATTTTAGGGTTTTTATTTAATTAAAATATTTAATAGATCATATTCAATTATAAATATTCATAATCCAAGATAAGTGGATCGAGCATGGCATTAAGCAATCCAATCCATTAAAAATTCGAATTTGAACTTTAATAATTTTTTATTAAATTGAAACTCTTATATATAATATTAATAAAAATTTTAAAATAAAATCTATATATTATATTGACTTAATATCTATATTATGCTATTAATATTGAGTTTCTAACCTAAAAAATAAGAAGGACACTAATAAAATGTTAAATATAATAATGTATAATTGTTCATCTATACATTAATATAATGTGAAATAGGAATTTAGTATTCAAACATTTAACTGTTGGATTAATGTATAATAAAAAGTTGTTAAAAATTAAAATATGATGTAAATTTACTTTATAAATACAATATTTTTATATAATTCAAAAGAAAAAAATATATATTAAATCAGTTCGGATTTTTTTTATCGACTTTCAAATATATATTGAATTCAAATATGGTACTAACTAACAAATATCCCATAAGATATTGTTCGAATTCGGATATGAATTTTGATAATCAAATTTGAATTTGAATATAGCTCATATGATCCAAATCCTATCCGTTGACAGTCCTAAGTTAGAGGTCTATAATTGATTACATATTTTTCTTTTTGTTTTTTTTTTATGTATCTATATCTCAATATTTTGGTCATTTCATCACAAATTATTGTTTGCAAAAATCATATACTAGTAGTGAATTGAATATATATATTTTATACACAGGCATCGGAAGTCCATTAAAGTTTGAACCATTAATCTTTCATATTATGTGAGGGACGTAAGATTAGAATTTAAATACAACAATTAGATAGTTGAATGCATATAAGTGAGTTTTGAAAAAAGTTGAAATGAACCGTATTCCTTAACAACATTTTTCATGTATTGACTATAACTATTTTAAATTATTACCATAAATAACCCTTTTGCCGTGCAATTAATGATTCATCCAATATAAGTATACTTCGGTACACCCAAATTCACCAGAGAAATTAAGCAACAAAATCTATCCATGATTTGATGAATGACACAAACATGCAAACTATTTGAAAATTGTTGAATCTACAACTACAATTGAATTCAATAATAATTGGAGGCGGCGTAGGTTAACTTTCAATACACACAGACTTTCTCAACTATGTTTCTGAAGATAAGACTTCCAATAATAATTAAAAAGCAAAAAAGAAAAGGAAAATGGAACCCAAAATAGCAAAATTGGGAAAAGAACAAGATTTAGGAATGATGAAGTGGTGAAGAATGCATGGGGTGCACCTAACTTCCAACCATAACTCAACAGTCAACACCCACGCAACACCAATCGATAAACACACACCCCAATTTTATGCTCAAGTCAGTCACCTGCCCACAACAGTTGCCTTATTTCTCGCCTTTTGTTTCCCCCCCAAAATTCACCACAACATACTTCCATTATTTTATTTTATTTTTTTGGGTGCACAAAACATGCAGTCAAATATGTAATTTCCACATCATATACCAAACCACCCCGCCCGCACCCATTTTTGTGGAACCCAAAATGTAAAATCTCATATCTTTGGGGTCTATTTTATATTAAAATATTGGTCAACAACTAATTAATAATATGACGATGATAGATGGCAAATCAATACCCATATTTTCTGTAGAACTCGGTTATAATCTTGGCGCTTAATTTTTTTCAAGTTGAGTGAGTGCTAATTAACATGTCATATCCTGACGCTGCAAACTCGTTGAACACAAAAATTATTTTTAAATTCATTGAGTGTGTTTTGAAAGTGGACTTTGATCGATTTATTCAAAAGGGATATTCAATAAATATATATAAATTTTTTGGCCAAAATTTATATAGTCATCATTCTTTTAATATTTAGTTTATATAAATCCTAATTAACATGTTTATGCTGTTGAATCTTAAACTCTAACAAAATAAAATCTTATATAAATATTCTTTTAAAATTTATATAGATTATATTTCGTACAATCGTGATGATCAACGGTTCCTTGCGCCGACGACCCAATTGGAATATTAGTTTCATATAAGAAGAGAATTCGAGAAGATTTGGTGGACTGCAGCACCCAACTTTATCAGTCAACACACGCAAAAGTTTCCCAACTTTATACCTCAAAATCCGAAGGAAAAGTAGGCCAGTTATTTATCATAAAAGTATTTGTTGTCTTCGTCTTTACTGTGGGAAAAATTTTAATCTGTCTTAAAAATGCAATGTTCTTAATAGGATAAAAAAAAGAATTGAATTGTTATTATGATTCTAAGAATAAAAAATTGGTAACTTATACAAATTAAATAAATATAGCCAGCGACTACAAATACGTACAATATGCTCTATGTTTGTATTAATAGATATACACTGGATTGCTGACATAATTTTTTTATCATAAGACTTAATAACAATAAGACCCGTATGCTAAATTGTCATCATTAAAAAATAATAATATAAATTTTTTTATCGTTACTAAATTATCATAAGTATATCATTAATTATTATTAGTGACAATTTAAATACGACTCTTATCACTATATATTAAACTTATAAGAATTATTATTGTGACAAACAAAAACTTTTGTCTTATATTTAATATATTTAATTAATAATGACTTTGCGTTGCTATTTACTATCTTATTAGTATTATTATTTTCTTGTAGTGTATGTCAATGTGATAACTCCATAGCTTAGTGTCCTACCCATATTGTGAAATATATGGATATGGGTGCAACATTAATTATTCCTTATGTAGTTACATACATATAATTTGAGTATTTATTTTTCATATATTATGGTATTATTTACCCTATACTTGGACTTTGAATTTTAATGTGAAAATTGCAATGGAAATTTTTTTTTACGCTTTAGATAATGTAATTTTATGTCTTGATATTTACACACTTATATTTTTCTTTTCTTTTTCTTTATCATTTTTCTTGATCCAAATTAGGAGTGGCAATTTTTGACATGACACAATATCACAATATGAACCGATACAATATTATTGGGTCTACATTGAAGGTTATTGGGTTGGGTCGATCTGATCAATAACACGAAAATTATGTGTCGGTTCGAGTTGAGTTTCGGGTTACCTGATAACACGATAATAACCCTATATTTTCTTGTATTTTTAAGTAATGACTTATTATTTTTGAACAATTTAACTCTAGATTGATTTATAAAAATTGATGATTATTATTTACTATGTAAATCTTGACAACTTGGTAATGTTAGGATGATTATTAATCATTGAATGTGACAAATTATATTTTTATTGCTGGAATTCAACTTAAATATTGTCAAAATTAAGTTGTGCAAAATTGTTGGTTTAACATAAAAATTTATATATTATTGATGTTGTAGAGGAAATTAAATGAAGTTTAATTATCAAATTGCTCTATGCTACAAATGTTGGGCGGCTAGAGTCCAATGTTGATTTTTTCTAAATTTTTTGTATAAGTTAACTTGTCTCAAAATCTTGATATAAATTAATTATTTTATTAAGATTCTAGTTAAACTAAAATATGTAGATTTTTTAGATAAATTATTAATTGAAAATAATCACATATTGAAACAGGTTGAGTTCAGATTGACACGAAAACTTTTAAGTTGAATTCGAGTTGAGACTTATTGATTTAGGTTTAGATTAAGCAAAGTTTTATAATATTCCTAACTTAACTTGACATGAAACAACTTAATACGACACAATCGCGACCTCTAATTCAAACCTAACATTAATGCTTTTCATGCAAAATGTTTTATGATCTAAGATTAGAAAAGCTAGAAATATTCCATTTTCTTGCAAGTTGTGTGTGTGCAATCGCACAGCTATACCTATACACTTGGTTTCTCTTAGTACACATACTTATTTCTACACCTGTATCCAAATTTTGGTGTGGCATTTTGCTTAGGGGGTCCCACCGTCAACTTGATGCCACAAAAGGCACCTACCTCCAAGTTAGTATCACTTGTCAAAAATTGGTATAAAAAATGTATATTAGAAAATGCAACCAACTAATTGACACGCCTAATTTTACTACCTTGGTCTAAATACCTTACTATATAATTTGTCCAACTTTTTGTTACTTACTATCTAGAGTGCAATATAATAAAATTCTCTGTCAAATCTAGTTGGATTCTCATTAGTGAAAGGATAAATTAAGTGCATTTAATATTCCAATAACTAAATGAACTAGATATAGTTACTCTTATTATAATTTTATGGATTAATATATATCTTACTTCTTGAACATATCGTGATCGTTAATGATTAAATAAAAATAATTAATTATATAATTTACTCAATTCATTTGAAATTGAGCTTTTCCATCAACTAATATTCACAAATTAGCGCCTTATTCACCAAACTAAAGTCTTTTTTTTTTTTTCCCTTCAAAAAACAATCATGTGATATTATTAGTTCTACATAAATATTTTCAAGCACAAAATAATAAGAATAGCGAAGATTTTTGCTTCTTTTTGCTCTTATATAAAGTTTTATGTCAACAATATATTTTGTACAAGATAAAAAGGATATAATTTCGACAAAATATAACAATTCATATTTATTTTTCAAGAATAACAAGAAGTGATGATAAAAATCAAAACAAACTCTTCAAGAGCCTCAATATTTATAATTATTCAAAGAAAAAAAGAAAAAAAGTGATGAAAAGAAAAATTAACTACCAACTCAATGGTCGAATTGAGTTGAGTTGAGTTGAGTTGAATTGGATAACCAACGAACTGTACCGAAAGTTGCCCGAGGGTTGGTGTTTTTGTTTGTTTGCTTTGAGATGAGGTAGATGGAGGCTGTGAATGGAAACGCCACAACGCAATCCTAGGGCGAGTACCACGTGCTAGCAACAATTGAGATGCCCCTCATAATTCTAGTATTTATTGCTAGACCCTTGCAACCAACCCAAACCAAACTCCAAACCGAAAAACTAAATACACTGTGACACACCCACATCTGCTTCGCCTCTGCTCATATATTTACTCAACCAAAAACAGGGACGGTGCCTCAGATTTGCATGTTCGCATTCTATTACTGCCCTGTCCAATTTTTTATTCTTCCCCCCTCCCCACTCCCGTTTCTTTCAATTCTTTTATTCAAGTCATATAATAGTTGAGAAAAGCCAATTGGATTGAACTAAGAAGGAAATTTTTCAGCCCTTCTCCGGTCTGGGCTCTTCTCTGAAGGTCAGTTGTACACTCAACCCCCTGATTCATCGTTGCAGTTATTCTGCTTTTGTTTCTTACTTCATTTTGTTTTTCTTCTGGGGATTACGTACTGCAATTTGAATGAAAAAATGCAAAAAAAAAAAATGATCTTCTTTTTGTTTGGATTTAGACGGAATTCAACTGAAATTGGTCTGAGTGGAACGTTAGAAAGCTTAAAGGTTGTTCTTCTGAAGGTTTTCAGTTGATTGAGGTTGTTTCATGTCATTTGGAGGGAAATGAATTGGCTTCCTGTGTTTTTCCCTTTTTTTTGTTGGCGGGGGTGGGGGGGTGAGGGAGGAGGGAGGACTGATCTTTGTTAGCTGTATTTGTGATCCTCTATCTAGTTGTTTAACATTGAATATATATTTGTTATTTTAGGCTTCAAACTTTAGTTAGTGTTGTTGTTATTCAGTATCTCATACTAAAGGAAAGCGAGTCAGTTGACAAAGTCCGTAATTTATGCAATCATTGTTGAGCAAATTATTGCGTCTCATACAGTGCATACAGTGCCAAATTTTGGTCTTTTATATTGCTTTCTGCGATATAACTTAATTGGTTTTGTTATCATGATTTTTATTTCATTTCAAAAAACTGGGGTGTTAATGATGAGGTTTTTAAAGGACCCACTACTAGTAGTAGATTCAATCATCAAGTTGTCAGTAGCTACTTGTGTTTTCAATGCATTAGATAAATGTTCCGAAAACATGATATTGGATCCCTTGTTATGAAAATATTGTTCTTTTTCAGGCACCCAAACATGTCAGAAGCCCAAAGGAGGCCAACAGTCAGTGTCAAGCCTGCCAGTGGATACATTAATGGAGCTGTTCCATTGAGGTCTCCTAGTACAGTAAGTGAGGTGGATGAGTTCTGTCATGCCCTTGGTGGAAAGAGACCAATTCATAGTATTTTGATTGCCAACAATGGAATGGCAGCTGTCAAGTTTATACGTAGCATTAGAACATGGGCTTATGAAACATTTGGTACAGAGAAGGCAATTTTGTTGGTGGCAATGGCTACTCCAGAAGACATGAGAATAAATGCAGAACATATTAGGATAGCTGATCAATTTGTAGAAGTCCCTGGTGGGACTAACAATAATAACTATGCTAATGTGCAGCTCATTGTTGAGGTTTGTAAATGTAGTATCTTTATTACTTTATTCTGTGTAACTTGTGAATTTAATGCATTGTGGGATATCGGAAGCAGTGAGGGGAAATTGATGTTGAAGAACTTGTGGAAAAGATTTTTGGAGTGTCAGATTTAAATCCAAAGTTAAATAATAAAGTTTAGGTAAAAGTGGGAAAACATAGATATTGAAGGAAACATGGTGCTAAATTAAGAATTATAAGTAATATTTTTTTTTGGGGGGAGAGGAGGGGAGGTTCATTATCTCTTTCCTTGTTTAAACATGTGTAGTGGCAGTAAATCTATGTACATGCACACATACACCCAGTAAGTGGAAGATATCAGAGGGATAGTGAGGGGAATAGGGATATGGTATTTGCATGATAAATTGAGAAGAAAAATGATAAACAGTACATTTGTTTGTTGTCCAGATGGCAGAGATAACACACGTTGATGCTGTGTGGCCTGGTTGGGGTCATGCATCTGAAAATCCAGAACTACCTGATGCTTTAAGTGCAAAAGGCATCATATTTCTAGGGCCACCAGCTGCATCAATGGCTGCATTGGGAGATAAAATTGGGTCATCATTGATTGCACAAGCAGCAGATGTGCCAACTCTTCCATGGAGTGGCTCCCATGTAAAGCATACTTGGTCATGAAGCTGGAGCTCTTGGCTTTCTTTAAGTTTTCTACATCTAATACATATGCCATTTTTTAGGTGAAAATTCCTCCGGAAAGCTGTTTGGTCACTATCCCAGATTCCACTTATCAGGAAGCATGTGTTCATACGACAGAAGAAGCCATTGCTAGCTGCCAAGTTGTGGGTTACCCTGCAATGATTAAGGCATCTTGGGGTGGAGGTGGCAAAGGCATAAGAAAGGTTTGATTCCTACCATATTTTTGATGTAATATTTTCTTTGCCTTTATGCGCATTTTTATTCCTGACTGAACTGTATCCTTTTTGTCTAGCATGTGGCAGAAATAGTAAACTTGAATTTCCATGTTCACAAATTTTGATCTCTCCACATGTCTTAGTTTCTGCTGGTGATAGACAACATTGATTACCTCATGGGACTTTTCAGGTACATAATGATGATGAGGTCAAGGCTTTGTTCAAGCAAGTTCAGGGTGAAGTTCCTGGGTCGCCCGTATTTATCATGAAGGTTGCTTCCCAGGTTAGAGCATTAATGTTTTCTTATAATCTAAGGAATGAGAAACTGAGATCTTATTCTAACACCAATACTCTTTCGTTCCTCAGAGCCGACATCTTGAAGTTCAGCTGCTTTGTGATCAATATGGAAATGTTGCAGCTCTGCATAGTCGTGATTGCAGTGTTCAAAGGAGACACCAAAAGGTTAGCTCCTCTGTTGCTTGTCATTATTGTAATACATTATAGATGTATGGTATATGGCTGATACTACATGACAGAGGCATTGTACAACTGGTGCTGTTCATATCATCATTCTTCTTAAAAGAATAATCCATTTATTTTTTCTTGAGTTAACTCATTACTAGATTTCTATATATTCATGCCAAATTAGATTATCGAAGAGGGCCCAATTACAGTTGCTCCCTTTGAGACAACCAAGAAACTTGAGCAGGCTGCTAGAAGGTTGGCCAAAAGTGTAAATTATGTTGGAGCTGCAACGGTGGAGTATTTATACAGTATGGAAACCAGGGAATATTACTTTCTGGAGCTCAACCCACGCCTACAGGTTTGTATTCTTCAAC
This sequence comes from Jacaranda copaia, assembly GCA_014898725.1. Lineage (NCBI taxonomy): Eukaryota > Viridiplantae > Streptophyta > Magnoliopsida > Lamiales > Bignoniaceae > Jacaranda > Jacaranda copaia. The sequence goes on from JACGDI010005814.1 coordinate 190,210, forward strand.
ATAATTCAATAGGAACACACGGGAGGTTGATCTAGCATAGAAAACCAACCCTTGTTTAAATTGGTTTTTCTAGACGTATAAAGAACAGTAGTAGTTTAGCAGTTATCGAATCTTATGTTGCTAAAATTATTGGAACTATGCTTCTACTATTTTGGTAATTTATATTTATTACTTATGGCCGGACTTGCTCTAATGAGGATTGTTATCTTCTTGTCATAATTTAGGTGGAGCACCCTGTCACAGAGTGGATAGCTGAGATAAATCTTCCTGCAGCACAAGTTGCAGTTGGGATGGGTATCCCTCTGTGGCAAATTCCAGGTGTGTTTCAGAATTTTTATTATCAGAATTCTTTTGTGCTAATTGTATTTGTTGATAGCTTTTTCTTGTGCTGATAAAAATCAGAGATGCGACGGTTTTATGGAGTGGAGCATGGTGGAGGATATGATGCTTGGAGGAAGACCTCTATTGTTGCTACTCCATTTGACTTTGACAAGGCAGAGTCAATAAGGCCCAAAGGTCATTGTGTAGCAGTTCGTGTGACAAGTGAAGATCCTGATGATGGTTTTAAGCCGACAAGTGGAAGAGTACAGGTAAAATTTCTCAGACTGAAAAGCTTGATTTCTGTTTAATAAATTGCATCCTCATGAAAACTATTGATCAATTCCAATAACTCTGAGCAGGAGCTAAGTTTCAAAAGTAAGCCAAATGTGTGGGCATACTTTTCTGTCAAGGTAAGCGTTAATGATGTACTTTCCAAGTAACCATAAATTCAAAGCTACTTCTGATTATCATCTTAATGCAGTCTGGAGGAGGTATTCATGAATTTTCAGATTCTCAATTTGGTAAGTTCTGTTTTGATAAGGCACGTTTAAAATATAACCTCATGGTTACTTTTTACAAACACTTAGAAGCACTAAAAATAGACAAACATATTCTATCAACAATATCTTTCTCTATTCTCAGCATGTGCATCCCTTTTAATCTTGACCTTGTAAATCACGTTCTTCCTTTGTATATTATTATGTGAACGAATTGATTGCTGGCTTACAGTCCTGCCACAGCTACTAGCCAGTCTATGTGTGATTGGGAACCTAAAATTTATATATGCAGACAGAACCTGCTTAAAGCATTTGACTAGGATAGGCTTCTGATGGTGTCCTTTGGCATGTAATCTTAATGTTGTTTAATTTCTACCCTTTTTTGTTGACTAAGTTTCTTTGTTTATCTTGGTCAAATTCGTCACCTCTGTTGTAGAGGAGTTTGTGATTAGGTTTGTACTCTGTCCTCTGTAGTTACCTTATGGAATCAGAAAAGTGGACATCATCATCTATATCAGCAATTATGGTCATATAAATTAATTGTTGAACTCCAGAAATTCCTCTACAACTTGCTTAGAGATATTGAAGTAATATGCATTGACGAGATCTATAGAATCTGGATAACAAGATAGTGGTGTCATTTCTTGTATGGTATCAGAAATCTGTTAATTTTATGTATATATTTAACTTTTGTTGATGTCTATGTGCTTCTATGTTCCAGATGGGGTCTGTTCGTCAAAGTCCTGACATTGTTCTCATGGTCTAGGAAACTTATTTAAGCTCACTAGTCAGTTTATCTGAATAAATCATGATCTATATGAAAATACGGTTCTTGCAATCAAAAATTTTTTTATTCTTACCTCAGGGCACGTATTTGCTTTTGGAGAATCCCGAGCTTTGGCCATCGCAAATATGGTTCTAGGGCTTAAAGAAATTCAAATAAGAGGAGAAATTCGTACAAATGTTGATTACACTATTGATCTCTTACATGTGAGATTCTCAGATATTGAATCCCCATTCAAGTCTCTTTACAATGTGGTTCAATGAATGGAGGTTAAATTATTGCACATCTCTGCAGGCTTTAGATTACAAGGAAAACAAAATCCACACAGGATGGCTAGATAGCAGAATTGCAATGAGGGTCAGAGCAGAAAGGCCCCCTTGGTATCTTTCGGTTGTTGGAGGAGCTCTTTATGTAAGTATGCTCTTAGTCCGATGCTTCTGACATCTTCCTTTTCATTGCCACATTCAACACTTGTTAATGTCATATAATTGTAAACTTTTCTCAATATTAATGTATTTTCTCCATATTATTGAATCAGAAAGCTTCTGCTAGTAGTGCAGCCATGGTTTCAGAATATGTTGGTTATCTTGAAAAAGGACAGATTCCCCCCAAGGTGCTTTGTCTTACATATTGTTTGGAGTTCTTGTTTTATGTAATTTGTATCAATTAATTTACATTCTCCAACTTGCAGCACATTTCACTGGTCCATTCTCAAGTTTCATTGAATATTGAAGGAAGCAAATATACAGTAAGTGTGAACACACAAAATGCATAACTAAAAACATTCTTGCCTCCCAACCTCTGGTATCAGGGATTGAATAGTTTAATATTTGATATTTCTCTGAGAACAGAGAGGAAAAAGAGAAAAAAAAAATGAATGGAGGGCCATATTTCTGGTTGCTTTGGTGGCGGAGTGGGAGGTTCTCTGTTTAGTCTTTAATGGTTTTTCAATTATTGTCTTATTTAGATTAATATGGTGAGAGGAGGTCCTGGTAGCTATAGATTGAAGATGAATGATTCAGAGATTGAAGCAGAAATACATACTCTACGCGATGGAGGCTTATTAATGCAGGCAAACAGTCAGATCTCTCTAGTCATTCTATGTATCCATATAAGATTGTGAAACTTTTATGTTATTGTCTTTTGATTGATGACAAATTGGATTTTCATCCCATCTGTTAATCTTACTCAGCATATTATAACACTAGTGATTGGTTAATTTGATTGTTGCAGCTGGATGGAAACAGTCATGTTATATATGCAGAAGAGGAAGCAGCTGGAACACGCCTTCTTATTGATGGAAGGACATGCTTGCTTCAGGTGCCACTTATTCCTGCTCATTTATATATCAATTGAGTCCTTTTAATGGAGGTTTTATTGGTTAACTATGCATCCAGAATGATCATGATCCATCCAAGTTGGTGGCAGAGACACCGTGCAAGCTACTTCGGTATCTGGTTGTAGATGGCAGCCATGTTGATGCCGATACACCTTATGCAGAAGTTGAGGTCATGAAGATGTGTATGCCCCTTCTTTCACCTGCTTCTGGAAAAATCCATTTTAAGATGTCTGAAGGTCAAGCAATGCAGGTTAACTTGTTTAAATAAACATATTGCTCTCTGCTGTTCTACTCAGCAACTAAGTAATGAATGATGAATCATTTTGTAGGCTGGCGAGCTTATAGCTAGACTTGACTTAGATGACCCTTCAGCCGTAAGGAAAACAGAACCCTTCCATGGTAGCTTTCCTATTCTGGGACCTCCAACAGCCATATCTGGAAAAGTTCATCAACGATGTGCTGCAAGTTTGAATGCGGCTCAAATGATTCTTGCTGGATACGAGCATAAAATTGATGAAGTACTGTGCTCTTTACCATTACAGATTGCAGAAGAAATATAATGACTTTTAAAGAACTTTCTAAGTGATTGTTTAGTTATGTATGTGACGTGCATATATTGATTGAATTGGTAAAACAAGTCTCTTATTAGGTAGGCTGAATTTTTCATTTCAGGTGGTTCAAAACTTGCTGAGCTGTTTGGACAATCCTGAGCTCCCTTTCCTTCAGTGGCAAGAATGCTTTGCTGTTCTGGCAAACAGATTACCGAAGGACCTTAGATATGAGGTTGTACTACAACAGAAGCTGATGTCTTTCTTTTGCAAAAAATTATTAGTTTTCTTCTCAATTGTTTTATGAAATATGTGTCTCGTTTTGATTGGCAAACTTTCAGCTGGAAACAAGATATAGGGAGTGTGAGAAAATTGCCAATACACAAACTGTTGACTTCCCTGCAAAAATTTTACGCGGTATTCTTGAGGTTAGTCATTTGTCCTGGTCTATTATGTTTTTCTTCGGCTCTTCTCCTTCTCCTTCTCCTTCTTCTTCTTTTTGAATTTACAATCGTTTTTGATCAAATTATTTACAATTAAAGTGAAGTGTATTTTTGTGATGACTTTGTCTACACACTGGCTTCAGGCCCATTTGAACTACTATCCTGAGAAAGAGAAAGGAGCTCAAGAACGATTGGTTGAGCCTCTGATGAGTCTTGTCAAGTCCTACGAGCGTGGCAGAGAGAGTCATGCCCGCATCATAGTTCAAGGCCTTTTTGAAGAGTATCTCTCTGTTGAAGAATTATTTAGTGATAATATACAGGTAAAATTGCGGATGGAAAAATAAAATAAAATAAAACAAAAACCAAAAAAACAAGAAAAATGGAAACAGACAAATAGTTCTGATATAAATGTTAGTCCCCAGTCCGTTCCATCTGTTAAAACACCTGCAGATGTGGCTGTTATCTTCCTGGACATTTGAACCAAATTTGAATGTTTTCTTACCTCTTTCATTTAAGTTCCTTCTGTTAGCCTGCTAATCCCATATCATTAAAGCTTTATGATGTAATATCTCCTATTTACTCTTCACTGATTCATCTCAGAGTCCTGAAAACCTAAGGAATGAACATCAGGAAGCCACAGAAAAACCAAAAGCTGTATAATTTTTGTTCTTATCCAGAAATGCAGTTGAAGTATATTCTCCTTTTCAGGCTGATGTGATTGAACGGTTACGACTTCAATATAAGAAAGATCTCCTCAAAATTGTGGACATTGTCCTTTCCCATCAGGTACAGCCAATTTAATCATGTGCACCTGGATTACTCTTATTATTGTTATTCTACTAAGGAAGCTTTTTGTGAAAATCATTCTAATTTTTGAGGGTATCAAGAGTAAAAATAAGCTGATACTACATCTCCTGGAACAACTCGTGTATCCTAATCCTGCTGCATACCGTGATCAACTAATCCGCTTTTCTACACTTAACCATACAAACTACTCTGAGGTTCGTTTTCCATTTATTTATTGTTCTCCTGGACAATATGTCTTCTTGTAAGTGTTGTCTGCTGGATGTTGGGTCATTTAGAAGTTTTCACATGAAGACATTAAGTTGTTTAGTTTCTTTTGGTCTCCCAACCATTGTTAATATTTAATTGTTAGTTTTCTAGTTTACATAATTCTCTGAGCGCATGGTGGTCTCATCCTCACTGTATTTATGCAGTTAGCATTGAAGGCTAGTCAACTGCTAGAGCAGACAAAACTTAGTGAGCTCCGTTCCAGTATAGCAAGAAGTCTTTCAGAGTTAGAAATGTTTACTGAAGAAGGTGAAAACATGGATACTCCCAAGAGCAAAAGTGCAATAAATGAACGAATGGAGGCTCTCGTGGATGCTCCTTTGGCAGTTGAAGATGCACTTGTTGGACTTTTTGACCACAGTGATCACACACTTCAGCGAAGGGTTGTTGAGACTTATGTCCGCAGATTATATCAGGTACTATTGTTCAAGGTATTGAAAGTTTTCTACTAAGCAAGCTGTGGACATTTCATGCTAATCCTTAATATCTATCATCAGCCCTATCTTGTAAAGGGAAGTGTCAGGATGCAGTGGCACAGATCTGGACTTATTGCATCGTGGGAGTTCTTGAACGAGCATGTAGAGAGAAAGAATGCATCTGAAGATGAGATTGGAAATGAAGCATCAGTTGAAAATCCGAATGAGAGGAAGTGGGGAGCAATGGTTGTCATCAAGTCTCTCAATTTCTTGCCTACAGTGGTAACTGCTGCACTGAGGGAAGCAACACATAACTTGCAAGCTGCAATTCCCAATGCATCTAGTCATCCAGCTATTTGTGATAATATGATGCACATTGCATTGGCAGGCATCAATAACCAAATGAGTTTACTGCAGGACAGGTGACACGCATCAAAGAGTTACTGTGCTTTTCTCTCTTGAGCAAACCTATAGACTTCTAGTTGATAGCAGTGTCAAGATTAATAATTTTATGCAGTTGCCTATTGCATATTTGAATGTGATTGACATGACCATGCGTTTTGCTGCATTTGATAAACATCCTTGACATAGTACAATTTTGAACCACAAAAGAAGTTGTCTCATCATTAAGTCACTTATCTGAGAAGCATCAAGATATCTAACACATTTCTCCACTTTTTCTTTATGAAACTTGACATCAGGATCAATTTCTACTTAGCTGTTAAAGTTTTAAATGACAAAACTTACCTCAATACAGATGATACTGTTCAGATGGAATATATAGCAATTAGCATTAAATAAGTAATTCACCTATCGGAATATGAGGTGGAATTTATTAGTATAGTAGTGGATATAAAGCCATTTCAATACCATTTATTGGATATCTCAGAATTTCTCCAAGCTGCATTGTTGAAATGTTAAAAGTTACTTTTGTTTTATTTACATTTTGACCTGATAATCAGTTAAGTGACGCTTTGGTTGGCCTTCTTTCTGCTTATCATTTTATGACTCTCTGCAGTGGTGATGAGGATCAGGCTCAAGAGAGAATCAACAAGTTGGCCAAAATTTTGAAGGAGAAAGAAGTAAGCTCCAGCCTCAGAAATGCTGGAGTAGGGGTTGTCAGCTGTATTATACAGAGAGACGAAGGCCGGGGTCCTATGAGGCACTCATTTCATTGGTCAGCAGAAAAACTCTACTACGAGGAGGAACCTCTATTGCGTCACTTGGAGCCACCTCTATCTATATATCTTGAGTTGGTTTGTAGATTTGTTGTCTTTTTGGCCTTCAGAGGAAATTTTTTATGTCTAAGTTTTAACTTACCTGAACCTATGTCCAAAAATTTGCTCTCAACAGGACAAACTAAAAGATTATGAAAATATACAGTATACTCCTTCTCGGGATCGACAGTGGCACCTTTATACTGTTATAGACAAGCCACTTCCTATCAAAAGGATGTTTCTCAGAACTCTTGTGAGGCAGCCAATATCAAATGAAGGTCTGACTGTATATCAGGGACTGGATCAGGCAGCGGCTCATTCTCTTTGGGCTCAATCCTTCACTTCAAGGAGCATTTTGAGGTCCTTGATGTCTGCAATGGAGGAGCTTGAACTCAATGCCCATAATTCTGCCATCAAACCTGACCATGCTCATATGTACCTTTATATCTTGCAGGAGCAACAAATAGATGATCTTCTGCCATACCACAAGTGAGATTATTTTGATTCTCAAATCTGCTGTGCTTTCACAAAGAGAATTTTGGCTTAAAACTCAAATGTTGTTCTGGTTTGTAAAATCATTTCCAGAAGAGCACACATACCTGATGGCCATGAAGAAGCTGCGGTTGAGAAAATCTTGGATGATCTGGCACGTGAAATTAACGCATCAGTTGGTGTCAAAATGCATCGTTTAGGAGTCTGTGAGTGGGAAGTTAAGCTTTGGATATCATCTGAAGGAGATGCTAACGGAGCTTGGAGAGTTGTGGTCACTAATGTAACTGGTCACACTTGCATTGTGCATGTAAGTAGGGTTTGGCCTGTGTATCATCCACATGACATGACAGTCTGACCCTGCAGGTTTATTTCACAGTAAATATACAAGCTCCTGGCTATAACAGACTGTCCTTGCGGAAAGTCAGTAAATGAAAAATAAACCATAAAAAATAATTTCAAATTATGGTTTGTGGGATTCTGGACTATAGCTTGCATCATGAAGTTATTAAATATGTGGCTAAACATGTGACTGTGTTCCATGCAATATCTGTTATGATTGCCTGGCCAGACACTTGTGGGAAAGCAGTCGTCTATTATATGAAGGCCTTTTCCTTAGTACAGCATTATACAGTCAGTATGTTTGGGGCCATTGAAGTGCCATGGCTATTATATGCGCCAATTAGAAAATTATTAAGTTATAGTTTAGTTGGTAAAGTTATCCGAATATAATATTTTGCATGTCAACTTCCAGGTCTATAGAGAAGTTGAGGATTCCAGCAAAGAAAGAGTAGTCTACAGTTCCACCTCTGGACAGGGCCCTTTGCATGGATTGCCTGTGAAAGCACAATATAATCCTTTGGGAGTTCTTGACCAGAAACGTCTTCTAGCCCGGAAAAGCAGCACGACTTATTGCTATGATTTCCCACTGGTATGTTTTCACCTTTCATTTGCAGATTTGAGACTGGTGCATTTATATTTCAAAGAGGCCTTCTTTGCAGGCATTTGAGGCAGCACTGAACAAATCATGGACCCTGCATCCTGCGCTTAACAAGCCTAAAGATAAAGTACTACTCAGAGTCACAGAGTTAGTTTTTGCTGACAAGAAAGGTACTTGGGGTACTCCTCTTATTTCTGTTGAGCGACAACCTGGGCTTAATGATGTTGGCATGGTGGCCTGGCGCATGGAAATGTCCACACCTGAATTTCCTTCTGGACGGACAATTTTCATTGTGTCCAATGATGTAACCTTCAAGAATGGTTCATTTGGTCCCAGAGAGGATGCGTTCTTTCAGGCAGTGACTGATGTCGCTTGCCAACAGAAACTACCTCTTATTTATCTGGCAGCTAATTCGGGGGCTCGAATTGGTGTAGCTGAGGAAGTGAAATCTTGCTTTAAAGTTGGTTGGTCTGATGAAACAAACCCTGAGCGTGGTTTCCAATATGTTTATTTAACTTCTGAGGATTATGCTCGCATTGGAACTTCTGTGATAGCACACGAGTTGAAGCTCGCAAGTGGAGAAATCCGATGGGTAATAGATACTATTGTAGGAAAGGAGGATGGTTTAGGAGTTGAAAACTTAACTGGCAGTGGTGCCATTGCCAGTGTGTATTCAAGGGCATACAACGAAACATTTACTGTGACCTATGTGACTGGAAGAACTGTTGGAATTGGTGCTTATCTTTCTCGTCTTGGTATGCGGTGCATACAAAGACTTGATCAACCAATTATTCTGACTGGTTTCTCTGCGTTGAACAAACTTCTGGGTCGGGAGGTTTATAGCTCCCACATGCAACTTGGCGGACCTAAAATTATGGCAACAAATGGAGTTGTTCATCTTACAGTCTTAGATGATCTTGAGGGTGTATCAGCTATTTTAAAGTGGTTAAGCTTTGTTCCACCGTACTCTGGTGGTCCTCTTCCCATATTGAGTCCATTGGATCCTCCTGACAGGCCTGTTGAATATCTACCTGAGACATCGTGCGATCCCCGCGCAGCTATATGTGGTGCTGTGGATGGCACTGGGAAATGGCTTGGAGGTATATTTGACAGGGATAGCTTCATTGAGACATTGGAAGGCTGGGCAAGAACAGTTGTCACAGGTCGGGCAAAGCTTGGAGGAATACCTGTAGGAATTGTGGCTGTTGAGACTCAGACTATGATGCAAGTAATTCCTGCAGATCCTGGACAGCTGGATTCGCATGAAAGGGTTGTCCCACAAGCAGGGCAGGTGTGGTTTCCTGATTCTGCAACTAAGACAGCCCAAGCATTGATGGATTTTAATAGGGAAGAGCTGCCCCTCTTCATTCTTGCCAACTGGAGAGGCTTTTCAGGTGGACAGAGGGACCTCTTTGAAGGTATCCTACAGGCTGGATCAACAATTGTTGAGAACCTTAGAACTTACCAACAACCTGTTTTCATATACATACCTATGATGGGGGAGCTCCGTGGTGGGGCATGGGTGGTTCTGGACAGTAAGATCAATCCCGATCATGTTGAAATGTATGCAGAACGAACAGCTAAAGGAAATGTCCTTGAGCCCGAAGGATTGATTGAGATCAAGTTTCGAACTAGAGAACTGCTGGAATGCATGGGTAGGCTTGATCCTGAACTAATCAATCTAAAGTCTAAACTTAAGGAAGCCAGCAACTCTGGAACACATGCAATTGTGGAAGATTTACAGAGGCAAATAAAAGCCCGTGAAAAGATACTTCTGCCGTTGTACACTCAGATAGCCATAAAATTTGCAGAGCTGCATGATACTTCATTTAGAATGGCCGCAAAAGGGGTGATAAAAGAAGTCGTAGAATGGTCAAACTCTCGGTCTTTCTTCTACAGGAGATTGCATCGGAGAGTTGCTGAGGATGAATTAGTGAAGATTCTGAGGGACGCTGCTGGTCACCAGCTTGACTATAAATCCACAAGGGACATGATTAAGACATGGTTCTTAAGCTCGGAGATGGCAGGAGGCAAAGAAATTTCCTGGATGGATGATGAAGCATTCTTCTCATGGAAGAACGATTCCAGAAACTATGAGGAAAAGCTACAGGACTTGCGCGTACAAAAAATGTTGCTTCAGTTGTCCAACCTTGGGAATTCCACCATGGATTTACGAGCATTACCACAAGCACTTGCTGCTCTCTTAAAAAAGGTACACTTTTTTGAAAAAGAAAAATTGGCATACGATCGTAATTTTTTGTTTTGCCTTTTGTCTCATTTTCTAGTTCTAATAAATGAAAAAACAAATGGTGCAAACTGCAGACGGATCCTTCCATCAGAGATCGATTGATGGATGAACTACGAGGGGTGCTCCATTGATTCAGCTGCTTGCCAGATGCTGTCAGCTCATTTCCTTGTTGTAAGCAGCACTTTTGTGTTGCTTTCATGTTGTATGCATGCATGTCTGGAGAAAAAGGGCGTCACTTGATAATCCTAAGGAATTGGAGAAGATGTGCATGTCTACAACTGACAACTGTAATTAGTTGGGATCTTGAGGGTGATTTATGTATCTGTACTCTATAATAATTTTGGGCAGAAAAATTGTAGCCTTCCTGCACGATCAAACCTCATGTAAAATTAAAATTTTTGGGTAACAATCTGTATGAATAAAATTGTGGAGTGGGGGGGTGTGGTAGCATCTTTTCCCCCTGGGAAAAAGAAATTAAGAATTTTGAGTTTTTAGTCCATTTTGTTGAAGCCAGAGAGTTGTGATAGTTTCTGCGGTGCATATCCGCACACCATTGTTTTGAGTGCATTCTAAAAAATTAGAGTTACTTGTTGCAAATTCGTTTGAATATGAAAATTTTATATACAGAGACTTTCAAAAAATTAGATTTACTTGTTGCTAATTTTTAGCTTCTTCCATCATGGGTTTTATATATAGATAAAAAAATCGAAATGGGACATTTCTCATTCAAAAAAATATCAAAGAATTGTTTGATTTCCATTATCCAATGTCTGGATTCGATTTGGTGATGCGGCCATGAAGCTTGGGACAATACTGGCTGCGAAGGAGCGGCAAGAAATATAAGGCTTAGTGCCAGCCCAACCCCAACGATTTTATTGAATTTTAGTAGTCCCCAAATTTGGACTTGCCCCGGGCCCCAACAGATTTTGTAGACGTGTGTGCATTTTTTACTTTGGTAATATTTAGATGTTTTATTTGATTTGGAGTTTTGATTGTATTTAACTGGTTTTTTGGTAATGATAAATTGATTGGTTATTTTTCTTGAAAATATAGTTTTGTGTTCCATTGCATTTCATATGACACAGAATTTATAAGTTTCATAATGATGACATAGAAAGCATTCACTTTTACATAAACCCTATTATTGGTTTTTATTTTTTTGATATGTTTTTCATTTCAAAAATTAAAAGAAAAAGTCTTTCAAAATATAAATTCTTTCCTCAAAATATATATTTAAATCATTATATGAATAAAAATTTAATACAGCACCACTAATCAAATAAAAATTTATGACAAAAATTCTAAAAAATAAAACCAAATATATTTTTACATTACACATTTCCAAAATATTTCCACTAAAACATCCCAAAATAAAAGTCCAACTTATCTTAACATCAAGACTTTTATGCGGTAAAGACCTTACCCTCTAAAATTGCTTTTACGAGAGCATTTCCCTTGGGTCAATTTTCCAACTTTTATAGCACTATAGTCCCTTAAAATTGCTTTTAGTTGAACATGTTACCCTTTAGAATTATTTTCTATGGTTGCATTTTGTCATTTAAAATTTATGCAGCAATTTTTTTAAAATTATATTTTCCTATTATTACTATTTTTTAATCATTTGTTCACCAAACCTTTCTATAAGTCATTTCTAGAAACAAAAAGGAACTCCAAAATAAGAATCCAAACCGAAATGACTCAATAAAAGGACAGAAAATGCTCAAAGTAAATGTCAGAATAAATTTAAAAATTTGTTCAAAGTAAGCTGATTTACTTATAACTCTATTACTTCTAAATGTTAGATTTCATGTCTTGAATTTATAAATTTCCTCTACAAAAATAATTAATAGTATGTCTGATAATACAATGTGTGTGTGTGTTATCTTGATATGGCACATATGCATCTAGTTTGGGGCAACCTTGTTTACGTGTACTTTACTAAAACATAAATAAAAATGAAAAAAATATTGGGGTTATTATAGATTTTGTTTTTCTTTTTTGTTTTTTGTATGGAAATTCTTGATCCCTTGTAAGTTATAAAACTTGCAACTATCTATTGTTGTTTTCCCTAATTATTAAATTTTTGGCTACGATTTCCTCATTAAGAATCAACATAGATGCATCCATTTGTTATTTTTATCAATAATATGAAAATGAAAAAACTTAAAAATGTTGACTAATAATAAGTAAAATACATTATGATTTTGTATCTCAATATATACCTGTGAAAATTTAAAAGTTTATAGTTTTTTCTTTTATTTAATTAATGCTTTCAAATTTTCCTTTGTTTAATCATATTATTCTTCTACTTTAATTAATTAATTAATTTACCTATACAATGGTAAGAAAATGGACTCATTATAAGGAAAAAGAGAAAACTCTTATAAGGTAGAACGTGAATATAGTAATATTTTAATGTTCATCAATGTAACTGTTTTATTCTACTACTTTGACCAATTAATTTACTTACAAGTAGTAAGGTAGAAGCTAAATTATTACAAGAAAAAGAAGGGATAAAACTTTTATAGTGTAAAATGCTATTCCAAAGGTAATTTTAAGGAGTTAATCAGTGATTTGAAAAAACAAATTTAAGGGAGTAAATTGCAATAGGACATGTTGAGTGCCTGATAAAACAGTTTTTAGGGGCTGGAAGTACAGTAAAAGATTAACAAGAAGCGAAGTGCGTGCTTCAACAAGAGCAATTTTAGAAGACTGAAGATGGTATTTCCTCTTCCTTTTTGGGTTTTATGTTAAAAAATACTTTTCTAATGGATTGGTGTGGAAGTACAATTTACATTAAACAATAAGCCCTTGTTTGCTTGGCTTTTAATATATATTTCAATTGATAAAAGTTCTTGATAAATTTTAGGCTCAACATTATTTATTGTTACTTTTGAAAAATGGATCAAGGGTGGCGATATTTGATTAGATTTGATAAATATTACAAAGATCTAATAAGGTCTATCTTATTTTCAATTAAACCATGTTTCTAAAAATGGGGAAGAATGAAGAAGTTGTGAAAAACTTATTAGAAAGTATAAAGGATATAATAGTAAATTTATATATTATATTTTAATTTATTTATACACTAATCATATCAGCCAAACATAAAATTAAAACATTATATCCCAATGGGCTTAAAATGTATCTATTTGTTTATATATTACTTCTAATCACATCATTTCAAGCAAACGAGCCCTAACAATTCTATATAATTATATTTATTTGGGTGAATTACGACTACACTCGTAAGTTTGGAGTAATTATAAAAAGATCCTTATTATTTTGTAAATTATAAATAAGTCCCTAATATAGAAAACCTATATACATATACATATATATTTATTTATTTATTTATTATAGACGGAAAATATGAAAAGACCAAAATGCCTATAGAAAAACAAGAAAAAAATAAAAAGTAAAAAAGTAAAGTCACGAATATTTATTTACAAAATGTATTGCTGAAACGAGTATGAAGATGAGAGGCAACATGATGATGTTGTGTCCACTACTGATGTGCCTGCATCACCTGGCATAAAACAGAAGAGTCAAGTAACCGTGCAATCAAATAAGTAAAATGCAAATAACATATTATCAACTTGTATTACTTTCCCTGCACTAGGAAAATTTAACCTATGGAGAACAAAGTAAAAAGTACTACACTCAATTACAATAATGCTATAATTAAATTTTAAAAGTTAAATATATTATAACTGCCACCTTAAAGAACTTAAACATGCATCACAAATTGTCCTCATTGAAATTTTAAAAGTTCATCACATATTTTTTTAACGCCACACCCAAAAAAACCCTAATAACAATTAATGACAAAACTTTGTCATTGGACATAGCAAAACATTAGAGAATTAATTATTTATCATTTATGAAACAACGAGGAAGGACCTTTTGGTATTTATCTCAAACCTCATGAGACAAGGCTGTAGTTTGCCCTAGTTATTTTTAACTAAAACAAGTTATGCATACACATTAGATATGGCACATGATACAAAAATTTTCAACTCTTTTATTATCTTAACCTAAAATTATAGAGACTCAACCAAGTCAATTATGACCAAAATGACAAGTTTTTCAGCCCCAATCCAGCATATTCGGGCCCAAGTTAGAGAATAAATCAAGCTGACAATCTAAATTAATCCAAGAAGAGAGTTAAAACCCAATTGTTATCTTAAGTAGCTAATGTAGTCTTCTGATAAGATAGATGAGTGAGTTGAAAAAAATTAGTGATAGATAGATTTCAAGGGAAATAAAAAGTCTTTGAGCAAAGTAGATAAGAATGTGTTTAAATCAAACTTGGAGAAATTAAAAAGGAGCTGTATGAATACAATTTCGTGATATATATATATATATATATATATATATGATAACCCAAATTGCTATGTTTAAAGAAGATCCCCATAAATCTTGGAGAATATGCAAAGGTAAGATAAGGGAGAATTCTAATGGAAGACTATCAAACCAAGGACTCAATCTCTCTTGGTATTATTGAAGCATATATATATAGTAGCCCTTGCACGTGTCATAACTCATAACACAACTCAATCAACAACTTTCAATCAACTAATTAGCAACAAATTTGCTATCAAGATTCCCGGCATTTTGTGCATCTCGCTTTGTTAATTACTGTGCTCTATTAATATTTACTGCATTAGAACAATAAGAATGATTTGAATTATCGCTTCTTAATTTTCTTGTACCCTCTTGAAATTTATATTTTGTTGAAAAGTCTTACTGTAAATTTAGATAAAGAACTTCAAAAGTTTTAGTTTTGTGAAATTCAGCCAATCGTTTGAACAAAATTTAAGTTAAAAGGCATATAACTTTTGCACATTTTCATTTATTATTACACATGCACATTGATATGACTAAGCATTTTTTTTCTTTAATCAAATTTTAATTTTTTGAGTACACATTTATAAGGTATCACAATGAACAAAATCGAGCCATTAGTGAGGCAGAAGGTGTAAACTTAATTTGTTTACTTGGTACTTTTTAATGTAAATAACTAACTTATATCATCTAATTAGCAAAAGTCTAGTCTAATTAATTTTGAGATAGCCTTGCATACTAAGATACCTCTCACCCGTCGCCAGTCGGAGCCTCGCACGCGTCCCGTTACACTCGTTTTATGGTGGAGCAGGTACATAATTTACTTGGATGATTTTTGTATAAACATATTTGTTTATCTTCTCTCCTCAAAAAATCTCGTAGCCGCTCATCTTGATAGCCACCTCGCAAGAAATAATCACAATTCGGGGGACTGTTAGTTGAGATATTCTGCCATGTCGATGCTTGATTCCTTCTTCAAACAGCGCTTCAACGCTGCTAAATGGTAATCCTCAATCCCGCCATCTTGTATTTACTTTGATTTATTTTATTTGTAAATCTACTTTTTTATCATGTCTGTTAGGGTTTTATCAGTGTACCCATTATTGAGCTTCTTCCTAAGTTGTTGAAGATTTATGTTGATGAACTCAAAAATTTGATCTTGATCTTACTCCGATGATATGCGTTATGGCGGTATGAATTAATTATTTTTTGCCCTAGTGTAAAGTCGGATTTACTTTGCTTTGGTTTCTGTGGTTGTGTCTTTGATTTTTGGACATTAAATTGTGCAGGAATTAGTGAATTATACGTGGGTTTATGAGTATTTGTAGGAATATGCACTCTAACTGTACTCTTCTTTTTCCGTGCAATTTTACAGCAAAACTTTGCTCAAACTCACAATCCCGCGGATTAAGTTACTGAGGAATCGAAGAGAGATTCAGATAAAGCAGATGCGTAAAGAAATTGCGAAGCTGCTTGAGACAGGTCAAGAAGCCACTGCTCGGATCCGGGTATTAATATAAATTCATTTTTCCTCTGGTTATTTTGTTGTAATTTTCATCTATCTAATATTTATGTTCATCTGGTTATTTTGTTAATTATTCATCTGTATCATATTCGTGGGAAGCCATTGAGGAATTATCAAAAGATTTTAAATCAGAGTTCCATTTAATAATAGAGTATGGGTTTTTCAGGTAGAGCACATCATAAGAGAAGAGAAGATGATGGCTGCACAAGAAATAGTAGAGCTCTTCTGTGAGCTCATTGCTGTCCGCCTTCCGATTATCGAAGCCCAGAGGTATTTCCTTTTGTTCCACATATAATCTGCTTATTGATAATAATAGCAATAAATGTGATCATAATAATGGATTCTGGATGTTATGGATGCTTGCTAGCAATTTTAGGAATTAATGGCGTCTAAATAACCCAAAAACGAGGATGCAGAGGCTCCAGAATATGCTCACTGGTCTCTCCTAGTGTTTTGTCTTTAGTTCTATTCTAGAGTTAGGATGTTGTCTTGCTGTCTCTCTTTGTTTTTCTGTTGTTCATTCTCTGAATGTAGAAAAGAAAACTCTACTTCTTTTCCCATCTTGGAAGCGATTCGGGACATTCTTTGACTCCCGCTCTCTCTCTCTTCTCTCTCCCTCTCTCTCTCACACACACACATGCACACTCCCTTTGGTTTAGGTTTTCTTTATGTGCTATAATGCAAGGATAGGTCCAAAAAATCTTCATGTGCAGCATCAAGCACACACAACTTCAACATGCATCAACACATCATTTAGTATGTCCATAAATTAAAGAAAAGAATGAAAAGTTCAAACACTGCAAGGACACAACCAACAGGGCACTGGATGTTTTGGACATAGCGGGGTCTCTCTTTCATATTTTTTGAAGTTCAGGAATTATTTAGAAGATAAAAAAAAAAGAGTCCCTAAAATAAGCGACATATTGTGTCACCTCATCCAAATTCGCTCTCTCCATCCCAACATGAATGTTTTTCTCTTTATAAATCTTTATGAAAACATATATGTGTATATGTTAGTATACATATACATGCATATAATATATATGTTTGTGTGTATACTGGACAACCATGTTCCAACTGTGTTATGTCCTAAAATATGTAAGGATTGTCGTGTCCTGTCCCGATCTGTGTCTGTGCATAATAGTTCATAGATGTTGTCCCTATATTTTAAGCTATTAATAAATGTTTAAATGACGAAATTAAGGAACTTTTGGGTTAAAGATAGTTCGAGTTTGTTTTCTTTTGTCGGAGTTGTCTGTCAGAGAAATTGAAGGCACCGAAAGAGAATATTCACTAAACTTCTTCTTCTCCTTTTTTTCTTTTAATAATAAAAAATAAGAAAAATTATTTCTCTGAAGAAGTCTTATGCAAGTGAACTAAGACTATCCATCAATTAGTCTGAGACAGGGAGATCCTGTTTCCAGGAAAGCATAATAACACTGCAATGTGAACAAAGTGTGGAGTGCATTCATATTGGAATCGAATTACTCTTCGAATACTCCAAATGCATCTATATAAATTGTATTGGTAACATATATTTTTGGAATTATACTAATACAGAATCAATTGAATATATTGAAGCATAATGCATTAGGAAGTCATCTTAGTGAAGTGAACTGCCATTTCAGTGGAATATCTTAGAGAAAAACTTCATTACACACTTGAATGAAGTCTAGTGTGCCATTCTTACGCTCATGCCGCCCATACTGATCTTTTCATGCATTTGAACATTGGTCTGAGCTGATGAGCTCTTATTTTACTCAATTTCAGAACAAACTCACAACTATGTTTTCACAGTTTAGTTGCCTGCCAAGTGATTGGAGCTCTAGTTTGGATTTGATAGAGCAAGTAGTGTGTGTGTGTGTGTGTTTTAAATTTTATTTTTTATATTTTTATTTTTTTGTTGGTTGTGAGTTTGGGGTGCACATGTTGTATAGAAACTTTTTTATGTTGGTGCAAGATCAAATCAATTTTTTCAAGGGGACTAGATCCAAATATATTCAATATTAAGGTATAATTAAGATGTATGGAAATTCTATGTGAAACCCATGGTGGAGATCATTGGCTAAGCTTAAGCTCACTTCTAGTTGTAATATACTTATATTAAGTGGTAAAGATATTATAAATGAATTCTTTTGTGGAGAACTATGCCCGTAGGAAATGAGACCTTTGGAATATGGTTCATTTCTACTTTTGCCTTGGCAACCATCCATGAAACATGATATTAGCAGTGTTAAAACTTTTGTAAACTTTGTTGTTTGTCAATATATGATGCAAAAGTCTGAATGAGTCATTGATAGTGCACTAGTCAAGGTTTTTATTTCTACTGCTGACCATGTGAAGGTGCTTAATAGTTTTTTGTGTTTTTGGGTATTGCATATTAATATAATATGACTTTCTCTTAGAGAGTGGATATATTTTTAGCTATCTTAATTCTTATGTTGTTTATGTTTGTTTGATGTTTTGTGTTCATTTGTTCCTGAATATACTTTCTGCAACTTCTCAGGCTTCCTGTATCAAATTCTCACCTGCATTGTCATACTAAGGAAACAAATCATAGGAAATTGAGTCTTATTGTAGGATGTCTCAAAGAAGAAATAGGAGCAATAAATTTGGGACAAATAGAGCAATAGACTTCTTCTCTTCTCTCTTCAATTAGATGAAAATGGGGGAAAGAGTTAGAGAGGGATTGTGGAAGTCTGAAATGAGGGGTGCTGTATTTAGTTTCTTTTTCTAACGTACAGAATGATGCTACTACATTATTTCTTGCCCATAAATTATATTCCTGATTCAGTCCCAATCATTCTCTCAACTTTTCCTAAAACATGATGTAAGTTCTTTTGGAGTTTGATTTGTCTTATGAGCTATCCTGTTCGTGTTGTACTCAATTCAGGGAATGTCCTCTGGACCTGAAGGAGGCAATTTCCAGTGTATGCTTTGCGGCACCAAGGTGTGCTGATCTGCCAGAACTGCTACAGGTGCAAATGCTATTTGCTGGTAAATATGGTAAAGAGTTTGTGTCTGCTGCAACTGAGCTTATGCCTGAATGTGGAGTCAATCGACAGGTTAGACCATTTGTTTTCTTGCTCCCATTTCTAGTAGCCATGTGTTCAGTTATCCTCTGTTCTTTTAAAAATTCTTTTAATAAATTTGAAATTGCAGTTGGTGGAGCTTCTATCCATTCGAGCACCTGCACCTGATGTAAAATTGAAGCTATTAAAGGAAATTGCTGAAGAGCATGAGCTTGACTGGGATCCAAGTGCTACTGAAAGTGAATTGTTGAAGCCACATGAAGACTTACTGGTGAGAATTACTGCTGCTGCTTTATTTCATGTCCATGTTCTGGGCTGATGTTTTTGTCCCTTCCTTTCCAGAATGGGCCAACTCAGTTTGTCAGTGGTTCCAAAGAGCCCCTTCCCAAAGAGAAGCATGATGAGACAACGTACACTACATCAGAATCTGCCAACCATGAACACTCTGATTCTGATGCAGACTTTGACATCATAGATTTTCCAGAAGTTCCTAAGCAGCCATTACAGTCAAATAAAGGCACTGTCTCAGCACCAGAGATGCTGCCTTTTCCTGCCTCTGCGCTATCTGATGCTGATGATCAAGAAGAACCAAATCCTTCTGGAGATAACAGAAATGCATCACTGTCGGAGCCTGAGGAAGTGGTGCTGAAGAAATCTGTTCCACAGGAAGATGCTTCACCCAACAATAAAGCAGGTCCTCTGGAAGACAAACAATTTGTGCCATTCATATCTCCTCCATCACAAACTTCAACATCATTCCCAGTGAGAGAACACAACTCACCTCCCTCAATCTCAAAGACCAAAAATGATAATGTGGATTTACAGGATGTATTGGCTGCTGCTCAGGCAGCTGCAGAAACAGCTGAGCGTGCTGCAGCAGCTGCCCGGTCGGCAGCTAGTATTGCTCAACTTCGAATCAGTGAGCTTGTTAAGAAAAACAATGATGAAGTCTCAGTTCCCAGTGTTGAGAACCCATTTCATCTGGGCAAAACAAAGTCAGATGTGGTAGAAAAGACTGATCTAGATCAACAGAACTCAATTGGTGATTCTGGCAGTCCAAGCCAAAACGATGGCTGTGAAAATTACAGGATTCATCATCAGTCAACAGCTCATCCATCATATTCTGATCAACAAGTGGCTGCTGATTCACCTGGCAGCACACCTGGCAGCAATGTAGTCGGCCATCATCAACCGCGGAGATTGCCTTCGATGGATGATGAAACATATTTCTCATACCCAAACTTATTCACATCTCAAGGTTCAAATCTGAGCCCTCGTGCACAGTCATTTAAAGACTCTAAGTGAGCAATGATATTTACTTTTGATATATTGCTATTGATACAGTTTTTCAACATTTCTATAATCTTCTATGGGCTGTGAGGTGAATCGAGCTATTTTATATGTACAACTGTTATTCTACACGTTCAAACTACCTGTTGTAAATTCAGCTTGCTTGGTTCTTATGTTTGAAGCTATGCATGAAGAATCTGTCTTGCACCTGCAGTTGGTCAGTGAGACAGTGTGTTCAAGATGCTATCACTTTCACCAGTAAGATAGCGTATTTTAAGTGGAAGGTTGTAATAATTTAAATATGAGAACTTTTACCCTATAGTTATAATGGTGAAGAAAAGCATAGACAAAAGTTCATATTTCTATGGGACATAAGAAAAATAGAAAACTTTACCAGGGACTGAAGTCTGTATTACACTATCAAAGCCTGATGTAATGGGACATGGTTATAATAAAGGCGTAAAAGGAATATGAGAAATTCATTATCAATCAAAATATAAATACTAAAAAGGTAAACTTTCAGCTTGCTAACTTGTGTTTTATTTTGTACATGCTGTGTTTATATTTCTACGGATATATCTTCTGTACATCACTCATAAATGTCAAAAACGTGACTCGTTAATTAATATTTATTTATTTGCTCTTTAAATATGCTTTTGAAGCGTTGGATTCATATTAAGTGTCGATAAATCTCTGTTATATTCAGGTGTATATATATATATATATATATGGAGATGGAGGCATGGAGCAAACTGGGCTGCCGTAGTCTTAAATTTTTATGTATATTTAACAAAATTCAAATTTGGTCTTATTTCAATTTCTAATTGTTTTTTTACATGGGAATGTTAACGAGTCGAATTTTGAAAAGGATTTGAACTCAAATTTGAGTTTGATGAGTTCATATTACTAAGCTCAAATCTGAGTTTGGTGAGCCTGTAAAAGTAAATTTGAATTTGTAATTCTCATAATTTTTATAAATTTAATAGTAGCAAAAATAGTATTTGGATTGTCAAAATTTACAATCAATAACACACCTAGGTGGTGATTGGTATGATAGAATGGAGGAATGAAATTAGGTAGGAATGGAATAATTTTAGAAATGGAATGAAGTTGGTATAATTTATCTTACGATTGGTACGTACAAGGAATGATAAAGGAATGGAATCGTCATTCCCTCCTTGATTTCATTCTATTGATTGATGAATAGTAATGACTAGTAGAAATGAAACAAATATTTTAAATGACCTAATTATCATTTTGTAAAAAATTATTAAAATAAAAGTATTGTTTAGTAAAATATTTTTTATAATATTACCATAAATATTTTTTTTTTGAGTAAGTCTATAATTATGCAGTTTTAATATCACTTTTAATGTTATTCGAATTAAATTAGTAAATATATGCATTTTATATATGTTATTAATAAGTATATATGTTAACGCCAAAAAGTAGAAACACAATTTCTTTAAAAGTATTATTTTTAAAATTATAATTTAGTAAGCTCTTTTGAATTTTTCGATAAAATATAATTAAAAAAATTATAAAATACTTTATAAGTAAAGTGCTTAACTTTTTCACAATAAGGTGAGAATGATTTATTGTACTTTTTTATAAGTTTAATTTGAAGAATTGTTGATAGAATGGATAACTCTTCATTTATTAGTTTTGTATGTATTTTTTAGTCATTCAAAGATATGTGGATATAAATAATATTTTAAATCATATATTTCATTAGCATGGACCAAGTTGATAATACTTCTACTTTTTTTATTTTAAAATTGAGATCCGCATAATTATTCTTATTTTTATTATTTATTATTTTTAATTTTTATAATAATTTAATAATTTTTATTATATTACTAAAAAATATATAATTAAATAAAAACACATAGCAATCAAATAAGTTAGAATATAATATCAAATATTTACAAAGTGAAAATTTCTTTTCTTAAATATAAAAGTATTTTATTAAATTATGGAGTTTTATTTTGTTAAAAAAATAAAAAATATAGGTTCATTTCGGATGGATTGGGAATAACTAAACCTATGGGGAAGGGAGGGAATGGTTAAACCCATCCTTTTGGGAATGGAAATTCCGACGATAATGGGCATTCCCATCTCTAAATTATACCAATCATGGGTTTAAGGACGGACTTGGGAATATCCATTTCATTCCCATCTCATTCTTGCGTACCAATTATACCACTATAGTGACAAGACTTTTATTGTTGCTAGATTATCACAATAGGCGCGTCGTTGATTGTCAATGCTGACAACTTAAATATTAGTTCTTTATCATTATTAAATTATATTGTACAAAACAAAGATAATTGTTACTTAAAAATTATTATTAGTGACAAAATAAAATGATTGTTACTTAATATATGTTGTTAGTGATATTTTTTACATTTTGCGTTATTTTTTCTCATTAATATTATATATTATTGTCGTGCATAAAAAAATATGGAAATTGCTTTAAATTATTTTAGGTCAAATTATTAGTTTTTGATTCTTTTCTTGTGCCATTACTATTGTATTTGATTAATTGCTTAATATATAATCTAAAATTATTTTTGTTTTATTGCAATAAATATTTATTATTACTATAGTAGTAATTTCTATTTTATTTAAAAAATATTGTACTTTTAATATAAATATTATATACTTAATAAAAAATTTCACTTTATTGCTAATGAAAGTAAAACTTTATTATTTTTTTTTATTATTATCAATAAAGGTAAAACATCAAATATAAGGACTTAGGAAAAGATTAACGAGCTTTTGAACGCTCATACGTGAGCTGAAGTCAACCACTGCAGCTCAAATTCGATTTTTCTTGAATCAATGCAACTTATCTTACAATCTTACTTTTGTATATGCCTAAAGGCAAAATTGTCAAGTTTGCCCCTAAGTAGGAGTTTTTGACATTTTAGGACTTTAATTAGTTGAAGTTGTAATTTAAGACTCTAATTAAAAAAAATCATCAATTGTAAATAATGGTAGATGAAAGATCTAGAAGTCACCGGGATTAATTCTACATGAACAATTTTCGACTAACATCAGCCAAACAAATCCTAAATGGATTGCCTGCTTGACGGGCAAAATTGCCAAATTTGCCCTCTCTAACTAGGATCATTAGTGTTTTAAAACTCGGGTTAAAAATAATTTGCTATCCGAATTATGTGCATTTTTACACTTTGCCAACCAAATTAATTTTTGTGACATTTTACCATCTAAACTCTACTTTTTCTTTCACCTTGCCATATATGAATTAGTTTTGATAAAATATTTCATAATATTTCATCACAGCAGTGGCCAAAGTCTATTTTAAAGATATTTTTATTATTTTATTAAAAAACTACCTATTTTAACTTGAATTATTATGAGATATGCACCTGAAAGTAAATTGAAAAATGTTTGTTGCATTTTGCAATTTCACAAAGTCACACCAAGGAGATGACAATTAGTGTCTATAAAATTGAAAAATTTGACTATAATACCTGAATAGGAGGCCCCTGACATTGATGTGATGACGTTTCTCCATAATATTCTACTAGAATTTGTTTGCATATGGTAAGGTGCAAAAAAAAATGTAAGTTTACATAGTAAAGAGTCACAAAAAAAAGTTTAATTAGCAAAATATAAAAATACATAGTTTGAATGACAAACCATTTTTATCCGTTAAAATTTTAATTAGTTGAGATGGCAATTAGAAATAGATACGTGTTGTTTCGATCAACACCTACAGCTATTAAAAGGATTTTCTTGTAATCATTGTCCTAATCCCAACAGGCAAATGTGATTGGGATGTAAACTACTCTTGTATATGCTTTCTTGTTTGATTAATATATTAACTTTTTGCCATTTTCATCTTACGTACTGTATATAGTTACTTGTACGATATATTTGATCGAATCCTTTAAATCATGCATGACTATAGGATATGGTCACACATATAATGATGGTCCTGAAATCTTGAAATTAAATCATTTCAAATCTTAAAATCATCCCAAATGATGGAGTCTTTTGAGATAGACATTGATAAATTTGGATAGGCTTGCGTGACGATGCACATTCTAATAGTTCAAAGATGCCCCATTTCATGGGCGACCTAGTGTAGAGATACTAATGCATATTCATACTTGATTGTTAGTGAGCAAATTCACAAAATGGCTCCACCTAGAGAAATAGAAAAGGAATCTATATTGGTATATTAGTAATGAATATTCACATATTTACCACAATGCATATTATTAGTCTCTAGACTTAAGATTCCATGGGAACTTTGTGTATTAGTACTTATACTTTGACAATTGTTTTGATCACATGGAGGGTTGCATGGGGTTTGTGTTGATTACTTGTGCATGGAGGTTTGTGAGAATTAATAGAGGATCTATTGGTCATTTTGTTGAATGAATTGATTTCTATGTTTTCTAAAAATGCTTGGACAAGATGGTCTTACAATTTTGAAACGAAATTTGAGAAGTTGAGGTCACTTGAATCGGTCATTAGAATTAGACACATAGTTATTGAATATTGAAAATGGAAAGACTGAATTTGCATAGGACTTGTAAATGGGAGGTGTACACATTTCATTCACTCGTTGATTGGGCTTTTGATGGGTGTCGAATCTCACAACAATAAATTCTTGTTCTAAAGATATGATTTGTAATCAGTTGTGAGTAAGGTCGCAATCCACAGGAATTGGTGAATTTTATTTCTTTCAAGTTTACTAAATAAAATAGAAAAGAAGGGGGGATTTTTATGAAAATAAAAATCTAGAATTTTAAAAGTAAAATAAATCACAAATAAAATAAGAAATCAATAAGACTGGAATCTAGCCTAAGGTACAATCTCAGTTTGGTTCACAAATCTGATAATTGATGTAAGGATAAATTCCTCTTTTCTTGAATAGACTGGTTATAGTTACTTGAACGCTTTGATAACCAATCTCTCCTTACTATTTCGATAATTAAAAGAAGTTCGTTAGTTTCCCTCGCCAATAAACAGCCCTAAAGAAATGCTCCAAGAATTTAATTTATCAACAATATTAAAAACTAGACAGATCCAACTTTAGCCAACAAACAAACAGGAGTGGGATTCATTTAAACTAGATTATTTATCCACATAACATAAATTATGCATATTCCCACACATAACTATGTTATTTGCCACAAGTATTAAAATAATTAAACAATTACGGATTTAATGTTCTAAATGACAGAACAAATATTTTAAGCAATCAAATTTGAGCCCTAATTTCAATAAACCCGAATATTCATAATGAAAACAGAAGATAAATAAATACTCAAGAAATAAGAAATACAAATAAATTATTTAGATCTCACAAATATTGAAAAACCCAAACTTTGATAATTCTTTAGGCTAGAACAAGAGTTTAGCAACTCATGTTTGAGAGAAAAATGTAGGAAAATAAAATATACTGAATGAAAAATATGAAAAAACTTTCTATAAAAGATTCCTAGTTCCATATAAATTGCCTACTACCCCTGATACAATTGGAAAACTAATCAAGAGTCCTACCAAAGTAGAAAAACTGAAATTCTCCTAATTAAAGAAATATAAATTGAAACATCTCAAAAATGTACAATTGCTAAAAGAAGTTGAATGCTTCCAAATAAAAATTGCATAAAGTTTTGGGAAACAAGACACGTCCGCATTTGAATTATTTCCTTCTTCTATTTCTCGTCTCCTTGAGAATGATTTTTGCTCCAAGCATGTCAAATACTCGATTTTCAACTGCATTTAGCTCGAATCTTCAATTTTCTTCACAAAATATAAAATGAAAGTTAAAATCCAACAATTAAGCATTTTTACTACTAACCGTAAGAAGAAATTATACGAATTAAATAATAAATATGCAACTTAACAGCTTCACTAATGTTTTAAGTTGTCATATTCGACAATTAACGACACACTAATATGTGACAAATGACAATAAATAATAAAATTTTTATTGTTATTCAATGTCAGTATAAATATTCGTTGATTGTTAATGATAAAAACTTAAATATTATATATTATTCTCACTGTTAATTTTGTAAAAATAATTAACATGATAAAATAAATTTCTTTACAATTAATTTTTATAATGAGTAACAATTTCTATATTGTCATTTATATTTTTATCACTAATTTTTTTGTTCTTGTAGTGCTTCCTTCTCCTATTTCCCCTTATTGTTTTTCTCAAACAACTGAACTTATATTTTCAATTTTATTTTATTTTCATCATCAAAATTTTTGAAGCAAGGAAACAGTTGGTCAAAATTCGACGTGGATAGTTTCTATTAATATTAGTAGGTGGATTTGAAACTAAAATTTGAATCATGCATGGGAGGGATCATTAATTGAGATTTATATCACTATCCGTAGAGGCATAGAACAGAAGTAACACAAAAGAAGTCTGATTGTTCACGTTCACGGCAGGCTACCTTAAACAGCCCGGCAACTCATGGTGGGGATCTTTTATCCTATTTCGTATTTTATTTATAAAAATATATTAAATATTTTTTTTAATAAAAATAATTTATTAAAAATCAATACATTCAGTGCATATATATATATATATATATATATTATTGAATTTAAATAAAAAATAAAATAAAAAATTCAAAGTGGGCCAGTGCCTCATTAATTTCTCCATCTCCATGTCCTCATCATTTAACTCATTGCTCTCCCTATAATTATTAATAAAACCTTTTGAATTCAAAATGAATACAGTTTTGGTTCAAAAATTCTGGACAAACATCGCTGCCAATCTATGTCGAAATTATGTGCTCTTTCTATTTCGCGTAGGAATGTGCGAGACGGACTTTTTCAAACAAATTACAACATCAATACGTTTTGGGTGGAAAATATTGAGCGTTTAAAATCTCCCAAATTAAGTTTCTTTTTGATCCAATAAAAAGTCAAAAACTTCCCAAATAAAATAAAATAAAAAAAAAAAATTCAGTTATAGCTTTTTGAATATACTAACTCAAGAGAATGATCAGTTAAATAATACAGAAAAAGATAATATATGAATTTTAAGGTATATACGGGTACTCAAAAGATGTATATAAGAGATTTGCTTAGGAGGAAAATTGAATATGATTTATTTCAATGTAACATTGTTGTTCTACGTGTTGTGATAGTATTTATTTTTTGTATTATACAAAAAATTATTTTACATTAACCACAGTATTAGTAACTTATAAATATACCAAATGACCTAAAAAATGATAGTGTCATTTGTTAAGTTCAGAATATGCAGTATTTTTAATTTTACTAATTGTTTGTGCTACATATATATGTGCATTAATTACAAGTATAATACGAATTTATTATTCTATATCATACATATATAATTCATTACACCTAATATTTGATATATATATATATATATACACGCACACACACACACACACACACACATATATATATATATTTAGTGTCAATATTTACTTAGTAACTGGATAAATTTTTGGAGGAATGTTAAAAACATTTGGAATTTAATTAGGGGGACTGACCAAAACACGTGACTGTTTTGAAAACATACCCTCTTTGAAAAGGTAGCCATGTTTCATGTGAATTGCATCAGATGTACTTCATTATATATTAATTAATACCACCCTCCACCCCACTCCATTTTTCCCTCTTCGATCCTCCCTCCGCATGTCTTATAAATTGAACCCAGCTGCTCACTCGTATAATGTTCCAATATTAATTATTCCCTTCAAATAGCTTCATATATACACTTCAATTGATCTTATGTGCTGCAATAAAAATGACGATCAGCAAAGCTGCTATTTCCTTGTCTATTGCTTTAATTCTCTTCTCTCTGCGTGCCCCTGGTGATAGCCTCAGGCTTTATCATTGTAAGTGCAAAGATGTCATTTCACAATTCTTTCTCTACAAAATACTTGTCCATACATTGTGATTCAAATGATATGATACATATTTGTTGCCCAACAGTTACCCACCAAAGCAAAGGGACTCACGAGGGTGGCCAAAGCCATATGCCCTTTCAGGTACCTACCTATATATGCTTCCAAGATTATATTTATGCACTCAAATTTAACAGATAAGTTGAACATGCATGGAATTAATTACTAGCATTTTTCGTGCACAAAAATAATTTTTATCACTTTTACACTATTTACTTAGAGTGTGTTTGGATGAGATTATAAACTTTTCAAAATACCTTATCAAATTTTTAATAACTTATAAAATATTAGAAAATATATAGTACATTTTTTTGAATATAAGCTTATCATTTTATAAGCCCTTTAGAAAAAATAAGGATATCTAAGCTTATTTCCAAGATTTTTACAAGTTTTTTTGTTCTTAATTTTTTTTAATTATAAAATTCTTATTACTAATATTTTATAAGCTTTAATTTCTTATTTTATCCAAATATCTCAATAATTTATTTTAAAGATAAGATTCAACTTCTTATTTGCATCTAAGACATCCTGTAAAATATAGACGCTTACAAAATCTTTTAAATAAGCTTCAGCAAACACCCGGCCTCTCAATTGTCTAGCTAGTCACTGTGCAAATATTTTATTTTTCACATGCGTCTTGAAATCTTCTCTCTCTCTCTCTCTCTATATATATATATAAATATATATATTTATATATATATATATATATATTTTGCGCAGACGCAGGAGGGGGGGATCGGGATGGAGCTATATCCGACGGGGTCAGGGTCGAGCCTGCCAGATTGTTCGCACGCATGCGGCGGTTGCGCGCCATGCAGAAGGGTCATAATCAGCTTCAGAAAGTGCTCCGTCGAGTCATGTCCCATCGTCTATCGCTGCATGTGTAAAGGAAAATATTACCATGTACCTTCCAATTGATCATGATCATATGTCAAAAATGATTGTCCCATGCACATGACCATATCAAAATTTCGTCTTTAGTTTTATGGGATTTCAATCTTATTAGTTCTAGCAGTAGTAATCTTAGTCATGCATTTAGAGAAGTATATGATTCAATTTTAATTTGCTCCCTCTCCATTTATATCCTTTTGAAATGGCAAAATAAAATCCGCAAGGGGAAAAAATTAAAAAACAAATAAGATGTTTAATTAAATAAATTAATAAATAAGAAAAGGGTCAGTAAGCCAAACAAATAAGCCATCAAGATGGGTTCCAAGTGGATTGAAGCCTACCAAAAATTCGATTAATATAAATACCAACTCTTGCAGTAAAAAAGGCATCAAACAATAATTTGCAGACTCGAGCTTTGACTCTACACAAGTGCATACAAGGAGCAGAAGTCCAACATCATATTGACATTTTTTAAAGAACTCGGACCTGATTTCCATTCGACATCAACTTAGGGCTAGTATAGGAACTCCTTTCTAAAGCAAGGAATGTTAAGGAATCAAATAAGGTCTAGAGCTAGAGCTCCAATTCCCAAGTGGCACCACGAGCGAGAGTGAGAATATGGAGAATAACCAATGGTAGGCACAATGCCATCCAACAACAGAGCTAGCATCTAGCATGCACTTGCCATCAAAAGTGACGTCGAAGCAGTAAGCTTCGCTCTGTAGAGGACCAATGTTGTAGATGATCCAAGAAATACTAAGCGAAATGGGAGTAGCCTAAACTATGAAAATGGGGCAGTGGGATAGCAATATAGGTATTGTGCTTCTAGGCAAAGCAGTATGAATGTTGCACTAGAGTGCTGATGGAGAACGCATCTGCCTGAGCTGCAACCAAAGCAATGGCCCAATATGCTGTCAATAACCACTTGCAGGAGCAACTCTAACCCTGTTGTTGGAGTCAAGATGCATCATCATCTCTACAGAGGAGAGAACACAAGGTGAATGAAAACTGAAGTAATGTCCCTTTGCCCATTGACTTGTAGTTTTCCTTCTAAGTTGATCAATTGTAGTAGTTGCCTACTATAATTGGAGTTTCATCACTATGCTATCCTTTAGCACTCGGGAGACATAGATCTGAATGTATATGATACGTTTAATATCCTATCTGAATGTATATTTATTAAATAATATATTTTTTAATAAAAAATTCATAATTCATATATGTATATATAAATTATAATTGAAGAATTGGGAAGAAAAAAGAATAAATTTAAAAAATTATTGTAATATAGAGAAAAAAAATAAAGAATAAAGTTAATCAACACAATTATTATTGGTTGACTTTATAATTAATATACTTAAATGTCATCATTATTATTATTATTATGAATAAGTAATAATAATCAATTATAAAGTTAATTATTAATTAGAAATTACACTATTTGTTCGATTGCTTTCTTTTTAATGAAATTATATAGTTTTTTCTATTAATTAAAATATATTTTTGTTATAAATTCATAGATTTATGTATTTGGATATCTGTAAGTAGATATTTAAATAATTATTATTGAATATGAATATAAAAATAATTCAAATAAAAATAAGTTTAATAAAATATAAATAAATCTAAATAATTATAATCGAATATGGATATATCCGAATTCGATCGATATCTGATGGATACGAATTCATATATTATTTTTTTAATATTCATCAAATTCATATTCATATCCGAATATTCAAAAAGTTAAACGAATACGAATATGAAAATATTGTATCCAATCCGTTTACACCCTTGCAATAGCCTAATTAGAGCCTTATAGCACAATAATCAAGAAGGAGCTAGGTAACACTAATAAGAAGTTGGAGGATCATTAGCGCAACTCTCAAAAATTGTTCTCCAAATACTTTTCTTTAAATGCCAGCAAGACTTAATCCAACACCCCAAAGATGGC
Organism: Jacaranda copaia; assembly: GCA_014898725.1. NCBI lineage: Eukaryota > Viridiplantae > Streptophyta > Magnoliopsida > Lamiales > Bignoniaceae > Jacaranda > Jacaranda copaia. The sequence continues at coordinate 221,508 of JACGDI010005814.1, forward strand.
GGGTGGCCCCAAGAGGTAGAAGTCTAAGAAGTGTTGGTCCATCATGGTACCTAAAAGAACAGTTCTAGGAAGTAGCCCGAACAAGGAAATGACAAAGATTATTGACTATAACTCGACAAATAGTCAAAGTTGAAGGAAAAACAATGCCAGCATGTGTCTAATGACTTGTCTACTGTTAGCATTATCTCAACAATCTCTGGATAACCTGCAGGAGATGATTTCTCTAATGTGAGGTAGGCACTGGCAAAGACAGCTAGGTTAGCACAAGCCTATATTTCAGAACTAACTCTGAGCGTGTATGAAGTGTGCCCTCGGCTTTCTAACATTACCTTTGGTGAAAAAGACCTAAAGACACAGCGAGGGAAATACAATGATGCACTTGTGATCTCAGCCTTCCTTGCCACCCTTTAGTGAAGAAAATCTTGGTGGATAGCGGGAGCTCAACACATATCATTTTTCATGATGTCTTTTCCCTAGCATAAACAACTCTTAATTGTAGAAAGTCAATGTTGTCTTAATGTGTGATTTCACTAGTGAGGCTATAAAAGCACCTCGAGAAATCTCTCTCCCTCTGTTCTTATGAATTCATCCACGAAGGGTCATGAAGATGGTGAACTTCTTGGTAATCAAGCCTTGTTTGCTTACAATATTATATTTAGAAGACCTACTTTGAACTTTTTTGGAACATAGTGTCCACTTACCATTTGAAATAAATTTTCTTACCCTCGATGGAATAATAGGTAATTGGCGACCAGCACATTGACATGGAATGTTATGCCAATATTCAAAAAAACTTAGACAACTTCAAGATATACTGCAAAAGCAACTCAAGAGATAAAAGGCAAAAGCTTGATCATAGAAGCAAACACTATTACAGTACCTCTATAGAAGGGTAATTCCCAAATAAAGAAGTCAGAGTAGTGTGAGATCGCTATAGAAGGAACCCTCAAAGGGATAGATACCATTGTCAACAACTCAAACAACACTATAGAGACAGGAAAATCTTTCTATGTTCAATTTTATATTTCTAGTACTTAGGAAAAATTTTTATTTCATTATGAATAAAAGCCTACCCAAATTAGAATGGAGCAACAGCAATAGCTCCATGGTACGATCAATGAATGAGCTCAGCTGCACCAATATTATACCCCTAATGGGGTATTTGGCGACCTATAATAGTACCCTTATGAGCCTCACAAGTGGGCACCTGGAAAATTGAATGACATTATAAGACACCTATAGGGGTGCACAATAAAGATTGCTATAAGATTCCTAAGGGGTGCCCAGCACCAACGACTACAACATCCTAAAGGGGCGCATACCATTAACGACAACAATAACACTCCAAAGGGGTATCTTGACAACATACACTATGCTAAGACCCCTAAGGGGATGCATTAACAGCAAATAATATAATGTGACATCTAAGGAGGCGCGAACAACAAACGCTACTGTGAGACCCTCAAAGGGGCACATTGACAATAAATACTTTGATAAGACCATCAAGGGGTCATATTAACGACATATACTATTGTAAGACAGCCTAAGGAGGGCTCATCAAAATTAAGTTCCCTGTATGGCTCTCTGGGGGCTCGCAACCATTTTTTCTTACAATGAAGTTTGAAGAAGTGGGCAAAAAAGAAAAATTGCAAGAACCAGACATATCATAAGTAGTATAAGAAGATCAAGATAAGCATGAACTATGCAATTATCCAAATAGTGAAGTATGAGAAGTAGCACAAAAGATTGCTCAATCATCCATAAAACAAAAAAAAGAAGAAGAAATCTAACATAGTCGAGTGCACAAATATCAAATGTTGCTTGCTTACACTTGGCCATCAAATAAAAAAAATGACTAATATACTACTGAAGAAAACTAAAAATGAAATAGCCCTCAACAAAAGAAACATGAAAAGGCTAACCCCAAGTCTAACTCCTACTCAGTCACTTGTGGAGTTACAACAACTGAATCCTCCACCATAGCTTTGGCGCTAGCCTTTGACAATCTGCTAATGGCCCTAGTAGCAAGGTTAATAGGAATAGTGGGCTCAAGTAGTAGTAGGTCTTTCAAAAGGTATCACCCAGTCTCACTCAACATATAGTAACAACCCTGGAAAGTCTGCCTGTATATCATGATGGCCTCCACTTCAACTACCTCAAAGCCTTTGAATTCTTTTTTAGCCTCATCTCACATATAAGATACAAGTACCTGCCTAACTGAGAACTCCAAAAACCTCTTCTTAGTCATCACCTCCCTAACATACCATATCTTTAGCTGGTTGTGCTCCTTTAGTAGCTTTGCGACCTCTTCAAATTTCTACTCTTTCTCTTAGTAAGTCCCACAACCTTCTCTTTAAATTTGGCTATCATAGCTACAATCCCCTTAACTAAATAGACATTTGCAGTACCAAGTTCAAGTCTTTCTCTATAAACAAAAAATAAATATACAAACAATTATGCATAACTGCAAATACTATATGTAAAGCAAAATTAGCTAACAAAAAGAGAAAAGCACTTACCTATACTAAATCTCCAACAACAAGCTCTGTTAGTTGCAAAAAGGAGAATATCTCCCACTTCCCTTGATTATATTCATTGACTTCACCTAAAATTTGTTATGCTGAAAATAGTCTTGTCGACATCTCAATTAGAGTTGATACCACTGCTATTATAATGAAACTATCATTTACTCTCACTAGCATGAAAGGGGCAAGAGGACTGCAAGTAAGTAGCCCCAATAATAGAGTTCTGAGCATGCTTCCCAGCTGATACTGAAAACATTAGCTTGAAACCATCACGTGTGTCTAAATGAGGTACCATAAGATGAGGTAAAATCTAAAGGTCTTTGGAATCCCTTCCTAGAATGCTTGGATGCCACTCCATTGAGGATGAAACCTATATTGTTGCTTCATTGAATCTCTCTCATGAGAACCACCATTGCTATTCTAGCACTAATCCTCACCAAGTTGACATTTTTTCCTTCTAAAAGTAAAGCAATTAAGTTAAGCTCAACAATACATAGAGAAACAAAGAAAAATAATACAAGTATTGTAGAGAAAGATTAAATAAAAAAAATAAGCATACAATCAAAGGAAAAACAAAAAAAAATCTACTAAACAGAAGCAAAAACATATAAGTTATATTAAAGAGAGCAATAAAGAGCCCAACCTCCTCAAAATGCTAACAAAGGTTTACAATGAACCTTTGCAGAAACATCATTGAGGATGGACTACTCTAAACTCATGGGATTCTCCAATCCTTATCTCTTATGAAGAAAAATTAACTTTTCCAAGGTCCTCTGGAAGATGGCAACCCATTTAAAAACTACAATTTGGTCAAAAAAAAATGAAAAAACGCCTCATTTGGAATCTTACACATTGTAAGGAGAATGCAAACAAGGAAACCTAACTCCCTAAAGAGATGGTAAAACCCCACAAAGTACATAAAGAAGTTCGGAATAAACTAAGTCAAACACATCCTATTACTCTTAATTATCTCTGACAATAAGGAATCAAGTGAAAGAGAAAATCCATTACTAAAGTATCAACTGAAAATAGTGAAGTACCCCAAAGTTAGTGGCGTGATATGATCCTGTAATGAGGGAAGAAAAAACTTAAACCCATCAAAATGACAAACCTTATGCTTTAATGACTCTAACTTCCCAAAGCAAGCAAACTAGGCAAACCATCAATGCTAGTAAGGCCCCCATCGACAATAGGAATGTAGTTAGACCCCTTTTTGTAAGAGTCATCTTCTCCAAATTTAGACTTTAGATGGACCCTGACTTTGGTGAAGAAAACAACTCAATAATCAAAGATTGTTGAACATGCTCTTGATGCACAACTCCAACATCCAAAATTGGATTGGACGATGTGCCCAAAGGGGTGCTCACAAACTTAGAAATGTAGCAACATTGTTGACTCCAATTATGACCCAGGATCTAACTTTGATTTAGTCTATCTCTCAAGTTGAGACGCCTTTAAAGTAACTAACTCAAAGACTTAGAAAATCTAAGCAATGAGAAAAAGTAAAAGATTGGTAAAAAATTATCTTAAAAACTCATCTTAACTACAAGGTCAATTTTCAAAGTCACAGGGCTATCAAACTACTAAGTTCCTTGGAGGACGCAATTTGCTAGCAAAATGTTACCTTTGAAGGTAACTAAGATGTCAAAGAGACTAATGACTCTCCCAATTATTTAATTATTGATTTACTTAAATTATTCTAAAATCAATTCAAAAGTAAATTGATACAAATTAAATAATAAAATTAATTATTAATGTAAGGTAAAATAAAATTAGCCTTTTAAGGTATACTTTCAATATAAAAATAAATAAATTTCCAAATTGAAGGTAGGGGCTTGATGATATGACAAAATAAGATCCTGAGAATGAAAATGTAAAACGAAAATAAGAGGCATAATTAAATAAATAAATGGCCAATAAATCCAATAAATTAAGTGCACGATTCCAAACCCAAGTAGGTTGCAGCCTACCAAAAATTCAATTAATACAAATACAGCTTCCAAAGTCAAAAAGCCATGAAAGCAATCATTTACAAATTCAAGTTAAACTCTAGACAGGCGAGTTCCAAGAATGAAAGCTCAATATCACACTTATATTTTAAAAAAGATCCCTACTCTATTTTCATGTAACAATACTTTCTATGAGTGTTTTGCCAAATTCAGCCTGTTGAATCTTGTACTTTATTTTTTCTATTTTTAGATTAATTATTGCTATACATTCCATTAATTTAATGCTGTTTTGATATTATGAAATTCTTTCTTTGTTCTAAAATTTTATTAACCTTCCATTTGAGTAACTAGCAGCTAGTCAACCGCTTTATGCAATTATATAACACACGATCACTTGAATTGCCAATTTTCATTAAAAAAAAATTGCCAATTTTTCTTAATAAAAGCTCCCTTTTTTTTTAATGTTTTTGTTGTCTTCAAAATCCTTTAAAATCTCCACCTAAGTTGATTATCACTAATTAATATAATATAATCAATATGTCCTTAGTAATAACCCAAAGCTATCACAGAAACATCCTCTCCTACAAGAGTGTTAACCGTTTTAACTTAGTCATCACTTCCTCTGCAATGCAGTTCACATGAAAGATCAAAATAATACTACAAAAAAAATTAGGTTATTAGTAATCACCAATATGTCTTTATGTTAAAAATTCATAGGCTTAACTATGAACTTGATCTATCTAAATCTGAAATAAATATTTTCAAAGCTAACTTTCATTATAACCAATCCATAACCAATGATTATCTTTATACACATACACATTAATTATGCTAGAGATAGTTCGTAACTAATTTGTTGCACTTGCAAGAAATATAACTACGAATTGATAGCAAATAATTTTGTTACTTATTATTTTTAAAAAATGATATTTGCTGTGAAAAATTTATAGCCTTAGCTATGAAATCTGTTTTGTGACAATTCTTTCATTGCAAATACCTATTTTTTTTAAATAGTGTAATACTTATATTTTCATTTAAAATATTTAGAAAAATATAATATTTCAAAAATTAATAATTGCTATGAAAATTTTATAGCCATAGCTATAAAATTAATTTTATGGCAATTTTTCCGTTGTGAATATGTGTATTTTTTTTATAGTGTGATACTTCTATTTTCATTTACAATATTTAGTAAAATATATACATGATAGTCATATGACATCTTTTCCCTTGCATTAGATGGTATAGGAGTTACTTGATGATTAAAAACTTAGTATGTCCAAGATTTGATGGGGGCAATTACAAAGTAAATTTGAGAGTAAATTTGTAAAGTGAAAAAAGAAAGAAAGAAAATTTGATTCAAGCTATTGAATCCAAAATAAAGGTGATATGAGATAGTTCAATAGACCCATTTAGCCTAACAGGTCTAACATCAATTTTAGGCTACTCCATTCAACAACAATTAATTGGTCGAGTATACTATTACCGACCACATTCGACAAGAAGCTTCATCCATTCTAGCATATTCTATCATCTCCATAATCAACCAGTCGGGTGTTCGATTGATATCGACCTCATGACTCACTTCCCCATTGACTCAGATCCACACTGCATTTATTATTTTGACAGGCAGCATGCCTTCGCATTAATGGCACGTGACAGCTAATACAGTCATTGCCACCAACCCTGCCAGCACTTTTGACATAGAAGCTCTTACTAGAGATACTGCTCACCCTGAAAAATAGGAGATGGCATCACCTAAAATAGTACCGAGATCTGAAATGACCATCAACCCCTTAGCAAGGACTAAAGTCCAATGCACCTGATAGGGACACCTTTGACAAATCACACACCAAGAGAAGGCTATAAATACCTCATAGTCAACCACGCTCTAGGTAATGCCAAATATATTATAAGCTCTTAATATTTTGTTCGATTATTGTATTTCGATCAGAACTAACTTGTGCTTCGGAGTGCCTTAACCAGGACACCTCGGCTAGTTTAATGTGTGTTGCTGTTGTAGATCTCAGATCTCGAAAAGAACATTAACTGAACTACTCAACCTCTTTAATTGAATCTATCTAAACACTATCCTTTCACTATAAACGACTTTCAAACTCATCAAAAGATGATGCCAATAGATCAGATCTATCAAGGCATAGATTGATGTGGAAAGCTAAGTAGAATCCCAATCGTGCCGATGCCTATAATTGACCATAGGAGGTATAACAATTTAGGGTCCAAGGCTTTCAACCATGTAAGATTGACCGCCTTAGGTTGATCAATCTTATAAAATACGTGGCAAATAGTAACTCAATAGCTAAGCATGCATACTGTCATGGAAGGTTAACAACCTTCAAGTTCATTGCTGTCAAAGTTCAGCTCCCATCCACTTGGTATGAGTAGTTGTATTAAATGCCTTATAAGGGCTTTGACAGTCCACCTCTTCCATAATAAATGCATCTATCAATTCTATCCACATTAAATGATATCATTAGCATATCTCTTCTATATTTATTACACTTATGCAGCTCCATCCCACGACTAGGCTACTTTTGTATGAATTAGGGTTGGAAAAAGCAAGTTGGCCAGCCATTTGACCAAAAGATCTGAGGTGACTGTATGCCCACAATAGGTATCACTTAGTCTCATAAGCATTTTATAATAATTTCAACCTAATGTGTCTACTATTATAAATACCCCTTCTAAAAAAGAAAGGAGGTATGTACTCTCACCTCTATTTCTATCAACTATATTATAACATTTTCCACCTCTAAAAGTTTGAGCTATCTCAACAAATTTAATATGTTCATTGTAATTGCTAGTTCACGCTCTTTAGCTCGAGTTCCAACCCTAACGTAGAAGAAAAACTAGCTTTCGCTCATCAACCTTTCACCAAACTTATCGTTTATTCCATCCTTCCAAACACTGCATCATCATACATATAGACGAAGCATGAAATTCAAATTTTGCATTCTTGTCACATTCATGTTAAGTCACAAATTTATCATCTACCTTCTCTAAAGGTTTCTGGGTAGAATCACTAGTATGTACTCACACTATTCATGAATTAAACTAATTATAATAGAAAATATAAATTAAATACATTATTTTAATTTCATATAAAATTGAATTTAATTCATGATATTTTTTTAATTAGATAAATAGTAAAAGATTAAAGATTTTTTTTATAACTAAATTACAATATATAAACGTCAATAACAATGAGAATTCATACTTGTCACAATATCATCACATCTATAAAGGCACAATATAAAAATATATAAACACTTACATTTTCCGTGCAAAAAAATAATAATAATAAATTAAAAGGAATATAAACAAAAATTAAATAAAGTATACAATGCCTAAAAAGATGAAAAAATAATAAAAAATATTAAGAACATCAAAAGCTACTGCATAATAGAAATTCAACTCAAACAAAAAGTGAAAACACTATTGAATTATTTGAAAATGTAAACATTTCAAAACAAAAATGAATTTATATATAGGGAAAAATAAATTCAAATATCACAATTTGTTTTTTTCAATAAATTATTCTTTTTTTGCATTATCTAAATTAAAAGAAAATAAAAAGAACAAAGATTGAGAACCACATTTATGCAGTGACTAACTTTAATGTGCCAAAATGTTGATTATAGAAATAAAAAAAATATATGATTTTCACTTATCAATATTAAAATGAGAAGAAAATATCCTTTATCTAGGAAAAAAATTTTATAATGAGAAAAAATATAAAAATATGTGATTTTTTTTCTAGGATGCTCTTTTTTGTGAACTATTATTGTCTTTATCTAAGTTTCATCTTTTTTTTTTTTTGTATTTTTTTACGTCATATTTATTGTTTAATTGCATTCTCTTGTTTAAGAAAACTGTAGGTTCTTAATTAGTGACTTCATTTTTCATATTTCAATGATGAGTTTTCTAGATATTTGACACAAATAAAGTAAATATTGAAATTAAATATAAGTATGTCAAAATAAATTTTATTAAATAAAATCCAGGACTAAGACCAAACCAATGGTAGCTCCTTCAATAGGACTTACGTGGCAACTCCTTAACCAATACTTATGTGGCTTTTGACCCTTGTCTCATTTTGAAGTTAAGAAAGGAGTTCTAGTTTAGAGGCATAGTTCATAGATCGGAACTCTTTATTGGCCGATGAAATAATCAAGGTGTGTTGCTAACTTATGAACCATTAGTTATCTTCTTATGACTTATCAATTAAATAGATGAATTTTTGCAAAGAATTTTTCAAGAAACAAGCTACCCTTCTCTCACTATTGACTAATCCTCGTACTTATGCCTCTCTTCTTTAATTAACTAATATTATTCTTAGATCTTGTTTGTTAGATTGAGAAAAAAGAAAGATATTTCTAGGGCAACTCCTCCAAGGTCTCAAAAGTGACTCTGCTGAATTGCTCACCGCTGTTTCCTCTTAATGGTACCCTCTAGTACATCTTAAAAAAAGCCTACACAACTGCTGAATGCTCACTAAAACAGGACCCTTGCTTAGCTTGATACAAATCAAGACATTGGAAGTACATGTGCAGTGTTTGCGCTCTCCATCGCCGAAGGTATTGCCGTCCTCAATTAATCTGTCATCTCCTCCTCAAAGTTATGTTCCACAAGTGATGACCAAATGTGAGGCGTTAGAAGGAAGGAGAGGGGGCGAATAACACTAACAACTTGTTCGGCTACCATTGGTGAAAGACGTTCAAGGGGTGAGTTAAACTCATGGAGAACATGAATTACCTAGCAGAGAATGTGTTTTATGAGCAAAACACAATGGCCAGAAACAAAAATGGAAGTTTAATTAATAAATTAAATATAAAATAACAACAACAATGATAAATGTTAATAATAATTGAAATAGATCAAAATGAGTAAACAAAAATAACATGTGAATAATCACTAGAATGTAAAACTAAAAATGGATACCAAAATTAGCAATTGCACTATCAATTTGAAATAATTGATTTTCAATAAAACATAGTGGGTTAAGTGATATACTTCACTTATACCTTAGGGGCACATAAGTAAAATTATAACAAAAGAATAATATGACTGGATGAAATGGACCATTGAGCCCACATAGATGGGCCACTAAGCCTAATAGGCTCAACTTACCAAATATCCAACCAATATAAATATCACTTTTATAGTCAAAATGTATGGAACCACACATTAATTAACTCTAGCACAGTCTCTATGTGGGTGGATTCTCAAAGCAGAAATCTATAGCTCAATGATTTTCATAAAGGTCCTAAAATCCAATTTGATCCAACATCAAATCCTATTTTGTTTCTTATGTATATTAAACATAGGATAAATTACATTATGATTCCTTTCCCATATTTATTCTATTTTCATCTTCTTTCATTTATGTTGATATTCGATTAGAAAAAATGCCATACCAAATTTTGATTTTGGTTCCAAGCGATACTTGGTTAGGAGATATGCCATGTTTGTACCAAATTTTTATTTGGATTCATTTTATTTTTACACAAAGAACATTCGTACAAGAAAACAACAACCCATCTGATAGCAAAATTCGAAATATCTCGTAATTGGGGTAATGGCATCTTAAAATATTGTTAACCTATTGCTGAAAGGGAAAATTGTTATGTCATATAACTTAGGAAAAGATTTATGCAACCTCAAATTTAAAAGGGTTGGGTTGTTGATTACTAAAATAGCATGAGAGAGCCCATGCAATTAACCTTTGGTGACTGGCATAAGTCTCCCACATAATGTGTGAAATTAGGAGTTTTCAATTTGAATGGACTTGTAATGTGTGTGCGTGTGTATAAATAAATAAAAAAACCTTTGTCCTTTTAGAATAAAGATGAATCAAAATATTAAATCAGCCTCAAAGTTGATAAATTAATTAATGCATGAATCTCGCCTAATATTATATATATTTGGGTGAATTATGTCCAAACTTCCTGAAATTTGGCCTAACTATCAAAAAATTCTTGTGGTTTTAAAAATTACATATACCCCTCTTGATTTGGGATAGCCCAATAGGCCCATTTAACCCAATAGGCCCAACATCAGTTTTGGATTAAGCCATTCGACAATAATTATTTGGTCGAGTATACTATTACCGACTGCACTCGATAGGAAGTTTCATCCATTCTAGCATATTCTACTATCTCCATAATTGACCAGGCAAGTTTGTTCGATTGATATCGACCTCAGGACTCACCCCAATGTTGACTCATCTACGTTGTATTTATTACTCTGACAGGCAGTATGCCTCCGCATTAATGGAGTGTGACAACCGATATAGTTGTTGCCACCAACTCTGCCACAAACCCTGCCACCACCTTCGATAGGGAGGCACCTACCAAAGGTACTATTCACTCTAAAAAATAAGAGACGACGCCACTTGGAGTAGTACCGAGATCTGAAATGACTATCAACCCCTTGGCAAGGACTAAAGCCCAATACACCTGATAAAAGCACCTTCGATAAATCACACATCAAGAGAAGGCTATAAATACTTCATAGCCAATCATGCTCTAGGAAATGCCAAATACACTATAAGCTCTCAATATTCTGTTTGATTATTGTATTTCATCCAAAACTGACTTGAGCGTTGAAGTGCCTTAGTCGGGGGCACCTTAGCTAGTTAACGTGTGTTGCTATTGTAGATTTCAGACCTCGAGAAAAACATCAATTAGACTACTCTACCTCTTTGGTTGAATCTACCCAAACACTATCCTTTCACAATAAATAACTTTCAACCTTATCATTTTTGATGCCGTCTGTGGGATACTTTGAGATTGCAATGAGAAAATACTGAACACATGTAGAGCCACATCAGGAAAGGAGAAGAATAGGAGGTCCATGTCTCCAACTCCCCTTTGGCCCCAGGAAAGTACACATGCTTCGGGCCCCAGCGCCCTTCAAGAGCAAGTGGTGATATTAATTATACCTTGATTAATGTAGCTGATAAGCGAGCAAATCTATGCTCAAATCTTAGCCTAGCTGTCTGCCACACTAAATAGGCACACCATAGTGCCTGCCCCTGCCGCCAGTGTCAACCTATAACCGCCTCCTTTAGAAAATAGGTCTCCTAGAGACAGCTGTAGTCGCCAAGAATCCAGGCTGCCGCCCACCCAACCTAATGCCAATCCTAGACACCCCCAGGAGAAAATGAAGAGACCAGAATTGTAGGAAGAGATTGCTGACTCAGTAGATCACGTTCGATCTAATCGAGCTCCGTAACGCGATAGGATCGAATGCTCCAGGCGTGACTATCGCGAATACATAGGAGAATCTAAGGATCTCACAGCTCGACCCATTCGAGCCCCGCAACGTGATAAGGTTGAGCATGCCAGGCCATGTCTCGATCGGAATGCTACTTTAGAGGATCGAGAAGAATGGGAAAAAGTATCCCATTAAGTCCAATAGTTGAATAGGCACCTCGATGAGATCCCAAGGAGAAATATCAAAAGAGCGCCTAATCCAAAGGGCCTCAAAGATGTCATTGGGAGAGAGAATTTCTATTTATCTAAGATGTTATCGACAAGCGCATTGCTGTCGATGCGAAGGTTTTAATTGATCTATCGAGATATAATAGCTTGACGGACCTCAACGGGCACCTAATACAATTTGAACATATGATGCAGCTGCATGGACACAATGAATACATTCATGCCAAAATATTGATGACCACCTTCCAGGGCATTGTGCTCGACTAGTTTGTGAAGCTTGAGCCTTCGTCAATTTACTTTTATGACCAGTTGTGCGATTAATATTTCACTAATTTGCTAGCAAACGAAAGGCAAAACTCCCTTACACCCGTCTTCATACTGTCAAACAGAGCGAGGGGGAGTTTCTTCATGATTTCCTTACCAGATTCAACATGGAGGTCCTTAAGATAGATAACCCCAAGATTGAATTCTTGATAGACGGATTGTTCCTAGGGCTCAGACACAAGGAATGTGCCAATGCATTAGTGTGTGAACACCCTAGGTTGATAGAGGAGTTGCTCGACCTGGCCGAGAGGTACATAACTGAGGAGGAGATGAATAGGCTCAAGTTTGGGTCCTCCGAGGTCGACAAGAAGAAGAAAGAGAGAAACGACCAAAAATATAAAGAACAAGGTCTATCTCCCATAAAATGTTTGCATGATTATACGCCCCTAAACATCTCAAGAAGAGAGATCTTGTATGCTATCCAACATGATAGCCTTCTAAAGAAATTGAAGAAGTTGACGGAGACTGAGGCAATGAAAAAATATAAGTACTATTGCCACTTTTACAAACAGAAGAGGTATGACACATATGAGTGCTTCAACCTCTAAAATGAGATGGAGAGGTTGATCAGGCAGGGCCACCTTAAGAAGTATATAGCCATGGACACACAGGTCAAAAGGGGCAAAACCGATCGGACTCTTCATAGAGAAAGATCGGTTAGCCCTAGAAGGGAGGATAAAGGAAAGAAATCCACCTACGAGGATCACTCAACCATCTGTGTAGTGATTGACATGATTGCTGGAGGTCCCACTGGGGGAGACCCAAAGTCTGCTCGAAGGCAGACCCAGAAGAGGCTTAAGTCAACTAAACCCTCACCCGTCGAGATAACATTCCACTTTATGATGAGTGCAGAGCCCATCTCATTCACTGACAGCAACTTGGCCCACCTCGGGGGCAGGAATATCGACCATAAAATAGATTGTCCAATGGTAGTCTTTGTTGAGATTGCCAACTTTGAAGTACGCAAGGTCTTGATCGATAATGACAGCTCGGCCAACATTATCTTTCTCTCCATTCTGAAAAGAATGAATATAGGCCAGCTAAAATTTGAACTTGTGTGAACCCCGTTGGTTGGATTTGAGGGGTTAGAAATTATCTCGGAAAGGTCCATCAACTTATTAACATCGTTTGGAGAGGTTCCTTAAAGAAGAACTTTGATGGTGAATTACCTTGTGGTCGATGCCCCATTTGCTTACAACATAATCATAGGTCAACCTATTCTTAATGATTTCCGCGCTATTGTGTTAACTTACCACATGAAAATTAAATTTCTAACCCCAGCGGACACAGGGGAACTTCTATGCAACATGAAGGAGGTCTGGAGATGTTATAACATCTCAATCGAGTCAAGCGAGCAGAAGACTTAACTGCAACTGAAGACCTTAGGGGATACTCCTATAGTGGAACCCGAGGAGACCCTGGCCAGCAAGAAGAGAAAGTTGAAAGACACCAAGGTGGAGCTCGTCAAGGAATATAAGACTGTCAAGCTAGAATAGGGAAACCTTAACAAGATGACCTGTATTAGAACAGACATAGGCCCCTACCTAGAGTGTCTTATGGTTGATTTTCTAAGAAAGAATATTGACATCTTTGCATGGAAAGAATCCGACCTCCAGAGGATCAACCTTAACATCATTGTGCACCACCTTAATGTCGACCCCTTATACAAATTGGTCAAATAAAAGATGAGTACATACAACGTGAAGAGGATGTAAATCATCGAGGAGAAGGTCAGAAAACTCCTAGATGCTGGTTATATTGTAGAAATTCAATATCCCTCTTGACTTTGTAATGTTGTACTAGTCCCAAAGAATGAGGGGGCAATGGTGGATGTGTAATGATTTCATGAATTTAAATAAAACATGTCCTAAAGATCCTTACCCCTTATATCGGATAGATTTATTAGTTGATTCAACTGTTGGTTGTAAGTTATTAAGCATGATGGACGCATTTCAAGGTTATCATCAGATTTTCATGGCTCCTGAAGATAGGGATAAAACTTTCTTTGTTGTTCTTAATGGGCTATACTGCTTTCTGGTTATGCCTTTTGAATTGAAAAATGCCAGAGCAACTTACCAGTGGCTCATCAACTTTATGTTCAAAAATGAAATTGGGAAATCGATGGAGGTTTATGTCGCGACATGATTGTAAAAATAGAGAAAGCCCAAGACCACTTGCTTGACCTCAATCACACTTTTGCAATATTGAGAGCATTTGGTTTAAAGTTGAACCTAAATAAGTGTACGTTTGGGGTTTGTCGAGGAAAATTTTTGGGCTACATGATTAGCTAAAGAGGCATTGAGGCAAACCCATAGAAAATTCAGGTTGTTCTCAACGTCACCTCTCCAAGAACAATTAGGGACATTTAAGGGTTGGTTAAGAGGATTATAGCCTTGCGGAGGTTCATTGAAAGATTAGTTTACAAGAGTTTACTCTTTTTCAAAATTCTCAAAAATGCCAAGAAGTCATGTTTCTAATGAACTGAACAGTATGATAGGGCATTGGTTGAGTTGAAGCAGTATTTAGCCTCGCACCCCGTGTTGGCAAAACTTGAATTGGGAGAAGTACTCCAGGTATATTTGGCAGTCTTTGCAGCATTGATCAGCTCAGTATTGATCTCGACCTGAGATGGCAGCCATCGATCGATCTACTATTGCAACAGTCACTCCATGGGTTGGAGCATAATTACTTGGAGATTGAGAAACTTGCCTTAGCATTGGTGACTTAGCTTGAAAGCTGCAACCATACTTCTAGTCTTATTCTATCATAGTGCTGACCAACCAATTATTGAAGCATGTATTAATGAATTCGGATACATCTGAAAGACTAACCAAATGGGCAATCGAATTAGGAGAATTCAATATTACTTTTCAGCCTTGAACAACCATCAAAGCATTGGTTTTAGCTGACTTTATTGCTGAGCGAGTTGAATTACCCAAAAAGAACTTCGAAGCCCCTCTTGTTTGGACCCTATATATCGATGGATTGCTGACCACATTTGGAGAAAAAGTAGGGATTGCTCTCCACCCCCTAGATGCAGAGGAATACGATTTTGCAATAAAATTAGACTATGTAGTCACAAATAATGAGGCAAAATACAAAGCCCCTCTCGCGGGGATGAGAATAGCACTTGAACAGGGGTTCGAGCACCTGATCATAATTACAGACTCTCAGTTAGTAGCCGAATAGATTAATGGAAAATTTCAAAGCCAAGGACTTGATGATAAGCTGGTACTTAGTCGAAGTAAAAAAGTTGCAACAATCATTCAAAAGGTTCACTCTTAGTTAGGTTCCACGATCTGAGAACGAGCGGATATATGCTTTCTTGAAGTTTGCCAACTCCACTAGGGGGATGAGGGATAGAAAGATCACATTTTTGGTCTTTGATAAACCAACAATTGAACCCCATAAGGAAAATTTGATAGCGACCATTGAGGAGACGATAGTTTCTTGGTAGGTCCTGATAAAATTATATCTAATCCAATGCACCATCCCTGAGGACAGGAATGAGGCTCGACCCCTTTGAGGTCAAGCCTCCAAATTTGGACTCGATGAGCATGGTCAATTGTATAAGAAGTCAATCTATGGACCCCATTGAGCTGTCTAGACCACTATCAGGCTCTGGAGGTATTACAGGACATTCATGCAAGTATGTGTGGCAACCATTCTAGAGAAAGATCTCTGGCCCACAAAATAATTAGGTACGGATACTTTTGGCCAACATTATTGAAACACTTGGTAAATTTTGCGCGCAAATGTACATCATGTCAAGTCCATTCAAATTTGCCACACCAACCCACAGGGCCAATGGTCAATGTCCAAATTACTTTGCTGTTTGATCAATGGGGAATTGACATTTTGTGCTCATTGCCAAGATCAACGAGACAACAAAAATTCATAATCATCACGATTGAGTATTTTACTAAATGGATCGAGGTTGAGGCTGTTCCTACAATAATAGATGTAGCCATCAAGAGTTTCATATGAAAAAATATCATTTGCCATTTTGGTCTGCCCAAAGTCCTTATTTTAGATAATGGCACTCAATTTTAGAGCAAGAGCACTAGAGGTTGTGCAATGCCTTAAGGATCCCACAACACTTCACTTCAATGGGCAATTCCCAATCAAACGATTAGATGGAGGTAACCAACTGAAAGCCAGGATATAGGATATTAGCTCAAATTGAGCAGATAACCTACCTAGTGTGTTATGGGCATATAGGACAACTCCTTGAACAGTTATTGGTCATACCCCTTATAGTCTAGTTTATGGGTCTGTAGCAGTCATTCCCTCAAAGCTAATCCAATACACAGCTTGAGTCATTCATTTCTATCCACTAAGAAACATATCGGAGAGGTAACTTAACCTCAAAATTATCGACAAGCATCGCTAAGAAGCCTATAATACTATGCAGTGCTATAGGTAAAAAATGGTCGAGAACTATAACTAAGGGGTCTAATTGTGTCGTTTCAAGGTCGAAGATCTCATCCTCAAGAAGGTAGAAATTTCCAAGAATATTGGCAAGCTCGACCTAAAATGAGAAGGACCATACACTGTGGTCAAAGTATCAAAGCATAATGCATATATACTAGCCAATATGCAAGGAGAGGAACTCCTTCGCCCATGGAATGCCGTCAACCTCAGGAAATTTAACATTTGAAAATATGTGTACTTATTTTTGAAGTCCTTTGACTTGAATAAAATTCCAACAATATTGATACAATTTGTAGGCATTGTTATAATCAAGTGGCTTCATGCCGCCCAAACCCTAGTCGAACTCATAGTTGATGAATAAGCAGCCCCTTGCTGCCACTCAAGTAGATTCACACATCCAAAACCCTAGTCGACCCCATAGTCGATGAATAAGTAGCCCCTCACTGCCACTCAAGCGGCTTCATGCTGCCAGGTCCCTGGTCAACCCCATAGTCATTGAATTAGTAGCTCCTTGCTGCTACTCAAGTAGCTCTAAGCTATAATGCACATTTTCATCGACCTCGTATTCGATGGATAAATGGCATCGAGCTAATGGACTCGTGTCGACCCTGTCGATTCTATAGTTGAAAAAATCAACGACGTAGTTATACAAATAAATTACTGCACAGCAGACAATGTTAATCAGAGTCCACAAAGTTGACAATAATGTTGTTAAATTTTCTTCATTATGATAGTGATAACCAAATATTTTGTCAGGTATTCTCCGCATTATTACGATAATTGAATTGGATATGACAAGATTCAATAGCCATCTTTAATGCAACAGATGGAAATGAAAAGTAGTCTTTGTTCATCAACCTTTTGATCATCATTACATCAAAAAAAAAAAAAGGTTGTAGAAAGACCAATTTAATTCTAGCTCATCCCTGCCTGATCGCCGTCAGGCCATTCGGAGTTCAGCTCCGGCATTGTGCACTCAAGAGGCAAAATAGATCAAGGTAGTTCGGAAGGCCCCGCGACATCACTCATAAAGTTGGTTGAGCATAGCACGTACTACATCACATCAACCTCTTCCTTCCTCTGTTGCACCATAAAGTCCTTAGCGAATGCAAATTCCTTGACTAACTGTTTTAACCTTGCATTGACCTTGGCCTTTTTCTTTTGAGCTTTAGTCTAGGGCTTATCTAGCATAGCGGTCACAATTTTTTTCCCTGGGGCTTGCTTAACTCCACCCTCTTCAGGGTTGGGATAAGGCTCCAGTTTCTCATTCAGTGTAGGGCTTATCTTGCTCTTGTTTTCAAGTCAAAAAGTATATCCCAGGTGCTCGAGTTGCTTCACAACCTTGTGGAATGCTTCATGAGCATTGTCAAGGGACGTTATCGTTCTTACATCCTAAAAAGTAGAGCTAAGGATAACTTATTCGATCGCCTCATGTCGCATCATCGGGAGGTGGCGGTTGAAGGCGTCCTTCACCTCATTAGTTGCCTCTACACGGCTTTGAGCCCGACCAGAAGTAAAGCTCACCTGCAAGTCTATCTGGGTCTTCTTTATTATGGAGTTCATTTGACTCCGTTCTTTGACTGCCTAAAACAATTGATGATCTTTGGAGTCGAGCGGTTCCTACAGATCGTCCACCTTTTTATCCAGTTGCTCGACCTGGAGTTAAGAGGACTCGAGCTACATCTTGAGGGTTTCCATATCCCCTCCTTCTTGCAACTTTTCTCTATCCGCCAAGGCCAACTCAGATCGGCAAAAAATATTGTAGCCCTGTTATCCCACTTGGAACATAACGATATTACTCCACAATGCTATAATGAAGAGAAATTCAATGAGAAATTATCGATCTCATGCTTACCATATTACAGTGGCAGGACAATGCCCGAAGGACCTCGACCTGACTAAGGCTTATCAGTTTTTGCTGGTCGACTATGAAAAGCCCTAATGTTAGCCACTTTAAAGCATTGTCACTAGTTTTTCATCCCTAGATGATGGAGGTCGAATAAGTTATTTCCTAGGCTTGGTCAGTAGCAAATAGGGGAGGAGATAGCTGGGGGAGTTGGAATAATCCTCTATTGCTGGGTTTTCCGAATAGATTGTAGCTTATTATCGTTTTTTGTTTCCCTTTATCCCCTGCAGCGTTTTTTGGCACCAAGCTTCTATGCTCAACCATTTGCCTTTTTTTCTTGACCCATGGGACTACTGGGAACAGGCTCCTCCTGATGAGCAGACTGAATTTTAGGTGCCTGTTCAATTTACAGGGCCGGAGATACTGATGTCGATCATGTTGAACCTGCTGGTTCTGTGGGAGCTTCTTTTCATCGAGCAATAGTAGCTCGGCGACGCTCCTCATTTCTTAGAGCTCTGGCTTGAGTTTCAGCTTCAGGCCATTACTTCTTTTTGATCTGTAGACATAAACAAAACAAGCAAACATAAGAGTCGAGCAAACAGATAAACAGTCATAATTAAAATGGTCAACAAGAATCTTTACCTAATTGATCGTCCGCAAGCAGGTTGAGTATCGCCAGCTAATACCAGACACATTTCTTCCGTCAAAACTAAGGCCTCCATATGGCCAAATCCAACTAAATCCCTAATGAACGTGTTAGGCCAACTAGGTGTTTGGTTCCTAGGCATCTCCATAGGCCCCCTCCACCAACCCCTCGGAATGGCGAGAACTTCTGGCCCCCGAACATAGAAAAAATATTTTTTTCACTCTTGACCATTAAAATAGGCAGGGGATACTAAAAATTTTCAGTGGGGTCGAGCAGTTAAGTAGTAGAAACTAGACTCTTTGATACTACCTGACTTCTGTGACATGGGTAAATGAAATAAATTTGCAAAGTTGGCGAAGGAGGCAGGTTGATTATACAAGTGCATTAACACAGCAAAACTATATAGTATGGCGAAACATTTAGGAAGCAGCTGAGTTATGCAAACTTTCAAGCCCACTAGGAGGTTGACCA
The DNA here is from genome assembly GCA_014898725.1 of Jacaranda copaia. NCBI lineage: Eukaryota > Viridiplantae > Streptophyta > Magnoliopsida > Lamiales > Bignoniaceae > Jacaranda > Jacaranda copaia. The sequence goes on from JACGDI010005814.1 coordinate 241,169, forward strand.
TCACTTGCATGAGAGGAAACCTAAGGCCACATATTAACCCTTCCTCAAACATCGTTATATACCTTTGGGGAGGTCGATGCATTCTACCTCGAGCTCCTGGCACTAATAGTTCATACTTTTTAGGGATATGGTACATTGTCCTAATTCATATCAGGTTAGCGAGAGTTATTTTGGAGGCTATTTTTGTATATTAGTCCGGTGTAATCAATCGACCTCAGATTGCAGGAACATAACTCAGGCTTGCATCACCCTCAGAAACAACCCTCATATCGCTCGAGCTACTGGAACTGCTTGAACTTGAGCTATCACTCAATAAATTACCTAGCTTACTCTTATGAGAGGTTTTAGATGTACTTCCAACCCCAGTTTCCCACTGATAGGCCAGCCACACTCTCGGACCTAGTGTCCTCACTATTGGAACTGGTAGACATTTTTTTGCAAAAGAAAAAGGAGAAAAGAACAAATGGGCAGAGTAACTTAATGTGAATATCTTGCAAATGCTAAGCGCACAAAGGTTGGAGAACTTCAAAGGCAGGGATTCGACTAGATATAGACTCAGCGAAAGTGTAAATAAAGACATATATCCCTATTATTTATAGGTGTTTGTGCGCGAGAACCCAAGCGTCAGTTATAATTACACCCTGCCTCTATACACTTCATATTTTACGAAGTAACTAGCGTATTAAATGCACTGGAACTGCCACGAACCCTAATCGAGAGTTCAAAAACCTTTATCGAGAATTTGAAAACCCTAATCGAGAATTCAAAAACCTTGGTCAATTTGGCAAAACCCCAGTCGAATGTGGATAACCATTATAACCACCTAAGTACTCCTTGCTCCTGCTCGTTAACAAGCTTGATCAGGACTGCGAGTGGGGGGGGTACTTATGATATGGGATAGCCTAATAGGCCCATTTAACCCAACAGGTCCAACATCAGTTTAGGCTAAGTCATTTGACAATAATTATCTGATCGAGTGTACTGTTACCGACCGTACTCGATAAGAAGTTTCATCAATTCTAGCATATTCTACAATCTCTATAATCAACTAGGCAGGTTTGTTTGATTGATATTGACCTTTAGACTCACCTTGATGCTGATTCATCCACGCAGTATTTATTACTCTGACAAGTAGCATGCATTCACATTAATAACGCATGACAGCCGCTACAGTCGCTGCCACCAATCTTGCCACCGTCTTTGATAGAAAGGTGCCTACCAGAGATACTATTCACTCTGGAAACAGGAGATGGTGCCACCTAAAATAGTATCGAGATTTGAAATGATCATCAACCCCCTAGCAAAGACTAAAGCCCAATGCACCTAATGGGGACACCTTCGATAAATCACATACTAGGAGAAGGTTATAAATACCTCATAGCCAACCACGCTCCAAGTAATGCCAAATACACTATAAACTTTCAATATTCTGTTCGATTATCATATTTTTACCAGAATTAACTTGAGTGTCAGGGTACCTTAGCTAGAGGCACCTTGGCTAATTTAATGTGTTTTGCTGTTGCAGACTCAGACCTTGAGAAGAACATCAATTGGACTACTCAACTTCTCTGGTCGAATTTATCCAAACACTTCCCTTTCACTATAAACGACTTACAACCTCATCACCTTTGATGTTTGTCGTCGTCCAACATTTTAATCTAGTCATTAGTCAACATTGGGGTTTTGACCAACCGCTGTTAAAAAATTTAAGTAAAATTCTAAAAATACCCTTATGATAATTGACCTCATTTTTAGCAAAATTTGACCTTTTATGATGGACAAAAATACTCTTAGGGGTGGTATTGTAAGAAATTCTAAATTTTTAAGGACTTATTTATAATTAATATTTGAATTAATTCATATTCTAAAATATAATTAATTAATACTTTTAATTACATACTTAACAATATTGTATAAAAACATATTTAAAACAACTAATTAAATTTATTTGTTGAAAGAATAAATAATTAATTAATTAAAAAAAGGGAAAAAAGTTAAAAAAACTTTATTTTTAATTAAAATAAAATAAAATTCTAAATCAATTATCTTTACATTATGCATATACACACATCTAAATATATATACACATGATAAAGATATGTTATATACACACACACAAATACCCCACCCCCACCCCCACCCCCAAATCCAGGGTGTTGCCTGACTGTGATCGACGACTGATTGTCTACTATCATGGCCAGCAGCTATTAACCGGGATGTTGGGCACTTGACCAGGTGATCGGCGCTATGGCCAATTGCTGGTGGGGAGGAGGGTGAGAGGGTGTAGGCGGGTGGGGTGATGGAGGAGGTCCTATTTAACTTTTCCTTTTATTTTAAGTTAATTATTTATTTATTCTTTCAATAAATAAATTTAATTAGTTTTTTTAAATATATTTTTATATAATATTTTTAAGTATGTAATTTAAATAATAAATAAATTTAATTAAATTATTGATATAATCATTGTTAAATTATTAACATTGCGTTGTATACATAATATATCAAATAAAATTTTTAAATTTATATTTAAAACTTTAAAAAATTAAGGCGATAAAAATGTATCAAATAAATTCTTAAAAATATGAAATTATTATAAATAGGTCCAAGAGTATTTTATGTCTTTAGATATTTCTATCAATTTTCTCATTTTTTTTCCTTTTCTTTTGACAATTTTAATAAAAGAGTATTTTGATCATTTCACACTTTCTGTCGGCATTACATTTTAGTTTCAAAGTTCGGGGTATATATAATTTTGAAAACAACAAGAATTTATGCTAATTAGACCAAGCATCTGCAAAATCATCAATTGTATATTTTGGGAGCAAAGATTCATTTGAAATGCGTATAGCAGTTCTTTTTCCTCCATCAGTTATAAAACCCAACAACTTTTTTCACCATCAGTTTTTTTTTTTTAACAAACATAGACGAATCCAAAAATAAGAGTACGAGGGGCCAAAGTAATAAAAACATAAAAATTTAAATAAAAATTTTATAATTTATAAATTCAAAATACATAATTTTTGTCAAAATTATGCACAGTGAAGTTTTATTTGATCAATAATCGAATTAATAAATTTCTATTAATATCTTTTCCAATATAAGTAATCAAAAAATATGTTAAAAAGTCATTTCATTATTAAGATTTTTTTTCATAATATATAGTAGAGAAAATTTCCTCACTTTGTAGCTATTGAAAGACCAAAAAAATCCAAAAAAGAATTTCTAAAATATTTACTTATTCTTATCTCTTTGTTTCAATTTTGTTAAAGTCGAAAAAATGAATTTTAATTATTTTGCAAGTCCTTTAAGATTCTTCTTTACTAAACTCATATAATGTTATTTTTTTTTCACGCAAATAAAATGAAAGTACTCTGATAGGTATAACCTAATTAGTTTGGTTCGATTACTTAATTGTAAACATAGACCTCAGAATGTTTTTTGAGTTTTAAAATGTTAAAATAGGTAAAGATTAAATTAATTAATTTTAATTTTTATAATTAATTATAAATTATAAATTAATTAATTTAATTGAATATATCTAAACAATCAACTTTTTATTTAAGATGCAACAAAAAAATATATTTTTTTCAAAAATTAATAAATGATAATATATTGTTTTGAAATTTAAGTTATTTAAATTAGCTATTATAAGTATATATATATATATATAAATATATATATAAGTTGGGGGTTTTGGGGGGTGTGGGCGGGGGATGGCCCTTTGCTTGCCCTCCATCAATCCATCCATATCTACATATGCATGTACACTAAAAATTTATTAAAATTTACAAGTGTGAGGATGATGCTGTTAGACTAATTGATCACTCGATTAAAATTTAAACCTTATACCTTACAAATATTAGTGTAAAAGTGATGCCGTAAGGTCAATTAATCACTCGATTCTCTCAATTGCATCTCCATAATTCCAACATATCAACTATTTCATTTCAACTAAGTATCTTAAAACTGAAAAACGGAGAGCAAATTATTTTAGTTGTGAAGCAATTATGTCAATAATAGAGTAGTTCATAAATAAAGCTTATAATTGAGTAGCACAAACGCATCATTATTTCCATACATGAAAAGATAGATGCACGAACAGGCCAGAACACCAAAAATTAATGCAACAAGTACGCAGGAAATAAATAACTGCAGGCACTACTTTAGTGTACATGCATTATCAGAAAATTTTATGGTACCTTTGAAGGGGTCTTGCCCTAACTGCCATATGCACGCATTTAGGGAGCCTCTTTCTCCATCCCAATTGCGTTTTTCTTTTTCCCCTATAGAAATCGGTGATCTTATTATTATTATTATTATTCAATTTAAAGATTGTAATATAGAAGCCAATATAAATATATTATTTTTCAATAAAATTAAAAATAGTGAAAATATATTTTGAATTCTTTGTCTCATTAGTATAGCAAGAGACGTGGCCGTATTAAGAATATCTGTAGCCATCATCAAATTCAAAATTCTTGCGTGGTTTTAAAATTTTCAATAGGAATGGAAAAGGCGGCAATTAAAGTCCAATAAACACCTACGCGCGCGCCCTGCCCGCTGCCCCGGCCCTCGGTGGTATCAACTCCCCCGCTTCCTAGTTCCTTCCCTCTCACTCACTCTATTTAGATTATGATTAGGTGAACTTTTAACTTCTTCAAAATATTCTATAAAATATCTAAAAATTTTAAAAATACTGGTTAAGGCTTTGTTTGGTTTTGTTTTTCCAAAATAATCTTGTTTTGGAGAAACATAATTAAACATATTTTTATTTTTTCTGCAAAATGCACATTCTTCAATTATATATATATATTATATATATTTTATTATTTTTTAATATTAAAAAAGTCACATCATTCCATTTTCACTTCAAAAATTCAATAAAAAAATATTGATTTGACTGCTACAGTAAAAAATATATTCTCCAAAATATAAACAAACATACCAAAAAATAATTTTTACATTCTCCAATAATTCATTATCCCAAAACACATAATAAAATCAAATAAAAAACATAACCAAACAATACCTAAATTTTTTTTAAAAAATTATAAAATTCTAAAACAAAATATTAAGATCTTTTAAATTATTTTTTTTAAAAAAGAGATTTCAATTTATTTTTAAAATTTCTTTAATTTTAACCGTTTTAAATATTAAATTGTCATTAGTAATATCTTATAAGTTCTGAAATCTTATTTTATCCAAATACTTTTATAACTTATTTTAAAAAAAATGAGATTTAACATTTTTTAAGCTTTAAAAACATCTTGCAAAATGTAGGAATTTATAAATTTTTTTAAATAAATTTAGTCAAGTACTCTTGAGATGTATTGTATTATTGAGTTAATCAATATCTTGTATCTTTGGTTAAATATTTTTGATAAATAAACTTAAATTAGAGGGAGACTTTAATTAATCATAGTTGCGGCAATTGCTTCAAAATTCAATAGTTTTCTATTTAACCCGATTAAATATAATCTAAATAACTTATAAATTATTAAACCAAATATAGTAATTATAAAGTAAATGAATAATATCATATTATAGTTCAGCAGTTCAAAATTGACTTGTGTATATTTAAGTGGGCTGGCATAATATAAATCATTATTTTGACAAATGAATTCCAGCGCTGAATTCAAAACTGCGATGAGCAATGAGTTGGAGTCGACGTATACTTCATTTTATGGCACATGAATTTTTACGATAAATTTGCTTTTCCACTTCCCTTTCGCCCACTCCTCTCTCTGTGACTCTGTCTTTATCATAAAAGGCAGAATTGGGCTTACCAATAAAAGTTTGCTCTGGCAAAATCATTTTCCAAAATTAATATTTATAGCCACTACATTTTTGTTTCGCTGCATTTCCTATTTATAGTGGCTGGGATCAGTCCATTTTCTTGCGGCAAACTGCCAATACCACCCTAGTCCAAGTTCGGCCCTTCTAAAGGTAAAGTAGAATTTTTCGTATGAATTAACAGTATCTTCCACTTTTTTACGTGAGTATTTATCGGAAATTTTAGCATTCTTTTAATTTTCATTACTTTCTTAAGGTTATACATATATGCCATTAATATAATCAGTATACTATTGAAAGAATTACTGAGGTGGCGACAATTTTTGGTTCTTTTCGGGTTTTTGGTACAATTTGTGTTAATGGGTTTTTATCTTTGTTGATGGATATATGTACTGTTCAATCCTTGAATCTGTGTTTGGATTGAGAAAAATAGCATCTTTGTGGATGGATATAGGTACTGTTCAAATCCTAGAATCTTTCTCGGGATTGAGAAAAAAAATAATTTCTTTGTTGATGTATATATGTATTAATCAATCCTAGAATCTGTCTTGCGGTTGAGAAAAACAATGGGAATAAATGGGGAAGAAGATAGAGTGTGTTGCCATTCAATTGGGTAGTCATAAATGGAGCTTGTTTAAAGAGTGATGCTAAACAATGTAGAATTTGGTTGCACATAATTTGTTTGATGGGTGGCTGATGAGACTTTTACTCAACTAAGTTAAAGTCGAAGCATTTGCTGGAGTGCTAGTTTTTGCCAGTTTTATTATATTAATTTGGTTAATACTGAAATGTTAGCTAGATGAAAAATTAATTTATGTTAGGAAATTAATGGATGTATGACCACATCATAGAGTGGCCTTATTTTGGTTTTCACATGGAAGCTATAGCCCCAAAATAGTTGCAGTATGCAGTGATTTTCTAGGAAATGTTCAACTTAGTATAAATTCTTGCTTCTTATGGCCAGTGGTTCATCTGTTTCATATGTGTTAGCTTGGGTTCATCTGTCATGTTGAGTTGGTTGCTAGACTCTTTACAAAAAATTTATATTGTTTTTATGTCATTGAATTATAAGGTTAATGCAGGTAGGAGCTAGCATTTGAGATTTGATGCAAGTGTTTCTTTGATGGCATTCTCTTTAAGGATTAGTACTTGGAATCTCATGCTAGTAATGTGGTTACGATTCAGTCACCTGACTTATTTTCTTTTCCTTTTTTTTTTTTTGTGTGTGTGCGTGTGTGTATGGATTTTGATTATAAAAGCTTTCTGGCAACAAAGTTCTACAAGATATTCAATGCTTTTTGTTCTTGTGGATTTTAGATTTTCAAGAATTTTTTTTCACTTCTCATTGTAATGATTGAATTGTTTTTGCTTAGGCATGTAGAAAAATATTTTATACATTTTGTCCATGGTTATGTGTTGTAGTCACATATCCCTAGGCAAGACTATCGTGTCTTGTTGTGGTATGATATAGAGTGACTAAAATAAATGGTTAAGTGAAAAATTCACTGGAATTGGTTATTTCTTTTGTATTGTTATTTTCCTTTCGTGGACTGGATTTTTATTGTGGATGGGGGTTCGGGGTGCAGGATGTGGAACGTGAGGCATATGTTTCATATGACACCATCTAATAGTGAATATATGCAATGTCATGCAAGTAAGTTATGTTGGACAAAGTAACAAAAAGAAATTGGAATCTTCAAGTCAGGGGTATGCAGGTCTAAGAGGTGATCTTTCATACTGCTTTTGCACACTGAAATCCAGCTGCATTAACATAAGCTCAACCCCATAATTGAGCTCTTATTTTATCTGTTGAGTTAGCTCTTGTAGAAAAGTAACTTTTTTGGCTGTGCATAATTCCTTATGACTTGCACCTCATGGTTTTTTGTTCTTTATCTTTCAACTATTCATTCAGATGACCTTGTTAGTAATTGAGTTCGCATATGGCTTATTCATGCCAAACTTTGAATATATATATACACACATTTTTTTTTCCTACGCTGGAAATTGGGATTTCATTGCAGATTGTGAGGAGCTGTAGCCTTTCTGCATCTTCAAATTTCAGAATCTTGGTTGTTACAAGTAGCAAGTTCATTTAATGGATGCATTAAATGGTTCAGAATCTGCTGAAGAAACACCTTACACAGATGTCAAGTCCTTCTTTGATTCTGCTCCTCCTCTGAAGGATGGCGCAGAAATCAAAAGGAAATTAGAAGAATTTATGGATAAGAATTCTTCACCATCAGGCAAGTTTACTAGTTTAATTACCAACAAATTACATGTTTGCTCTCACCTTTTCACAGTTCAGCTGCCAGTTTGACATTCTGGGATTTGTTAACATGCATCTTCAGAAAACGGAAGAGCCAGTAGGGTTGTATGCGTGACATCTGGGGGAACAACTGTTCCTTTAGAACAGCGATGTGTTCGTTACATTGACAATTTCAGCTCAGGGCATAGGGGAGCTGCGTCAACGGAGTAAACTACATTATTCTTTTCTTTCTAGTTGATGATTTTAATGTTTTGCTTATTTTTGACACAAGGAAGTTAAATAACGCAACTGCAGATATTTTCTGAAGGCTGGATATGCTGTAGTATTTCTCTATCGTAGGTGGGTACTTCAGAGGCCACACGCATGCTTCCTATTTAATTAGACTATTAATATGTCTATCAAAATGTATTCCATGACTTTGTGGGGCTGACAACAGCATGGCAATGTATATGCAGAGGAACCTGCCAGCCATATTGCAGGTCTCTTCCAGATGATCCATTGCTTGAATGTTTCGAAGTAACTAGTGAATCAAATATTACAGGTTGGTAGCCGCTTTACTTTCAGTCGATCAGTTACTGTTTGTACAGTATTCTTTTGCACATAGTTTCTTGAAAAATGGATTTGACTGCTTGTTCTGATAATGGACACCCATCCTATAGCCTAAACAATGCTTGAGGATTTCAGAATACATGCACTGTTTCTTTACCTAGAATGGATATTCTCTTTTTTGTTTATGAATGCATAGCCTCTTTTGATATTATTACCAGTGTGCTAATTGATTGTATTGCTTAAAAACACAATCAGCAATAGTTCTTTGCTTCAAAGAGTAATATTTCATTTTGCATTTCAGTGCACAGAATGCATGCGAAAACTGTCAAGGGAGCCATCAGTGACCATCGTGCGGTTAGGATCATCACTCTTATCATAATTTTGTGCTCTGCTTGCGACTGGTGTGATTAAACAACACTGTTTGAATTGCAGGCTGTTACTGGAGGCACCTTGTTGAAGCTTCCCTTTACCACAATTTTTGAGTATCTTCAGGTTTTATTCTTGTTAATTTTTCCTGAAATTCACTATGTTACATTTTTCTATTAAAAATTACCAGAACTATAGTTGGTGGTAAGCACCACCCTTAAACCATTTATGAACTTATATGGCTTGTGATTAGCCGGTCCATATGGCTCCACCTACTTGTGCTGTTTGGTTTTGTTTCCTTTCATTTACTTAAGAGTGCTGCTATCTTGTGTGATGTGCAGATTTTGCAGTTGATTGCATCATCAATGAGGATTATTGGGCCAAGTGCCTTGTTCTATCTTGCTGCAGCAGTTTCTGATTTCTATGTTCCTTGGGAGAGCATGGTATTGAGCTAACCAATCTACATAAAAATGCCATTTCAGCGTTTAATGTTTATATGCACCAGCAACACAACAATTCTACTTGAGAGAACATGGACTTGTTTATTAGTCTATGTCGATCTTCACTTGTTCAAATTGCATAATGATTCTGTAGTTAGGTCTCCTATCATGGGAGAATTACAAAAACCCTTTTATCTGACAAAATTGCATTGCATCATGTGTCTGCTGCGATATGATTTGACTCTACGCAGGCAGTGCATAAAATTCAATCTGGGTCTGGTCCTCTGGACATGCGACTTGCTCAGGTCCCAAAGATGCTTTCAGTGCTGAGGAAAGTTTGGGCGCCTATGGCTTTTTGCATATCATTCAAGGTAAGCTTTCTGTGTTGACTGACTTCATATTGATGAGAGTTGAAATTTGGATAGTTTTTTCATGTGCTGCTCGTGGTGTGTTACATTTTCTTGAACTGCAAAGTTTCTAGTCACTTAATAACTGACCTGAAGTGAAAATGCGGTTGAGATTTGATTTTATAATAAATCTGCCATACCATGACAGCTTGAGACTGATATGAAGATTCTTCTGGAGAAGGCTGATATGGCCCTTAGAAAGTATGACATGCATATGGTGATTGCTAATGAACTTTTGACACGTAAAGAGGAGGTTATAGTCATCACAAAGAGTGGAAACATCAAAGTTCATCGAGACCACACTCAGGTCGGTGTTGAAGCTGATGTAGAAGACCCACTGATCAAACTCGCGGTGGATAGGCATTCTGATTATATAAGTTCTCAGACATGATTTCAAATCATTTCCACTTTTATCCCACAAATAATCCTCTGCAGCTTCTTCATGCCCGCAAATGGATTAAAGCGAAAATCTTTTGTTTTTTAGCACTGGCAGAAAATATTTCATGTGCGATGAAGCAATCGACCAATTAATAATTTTACCTGCTGTTGTACTTTTAGATCAATTTTTGGTTTCTGTGGTTGCAGTATACCTGGTCCTACTTGCAGCCATCTGTCCTTGAGAATTTACCTGATACAATTCTCAAGTGTTCTGTTGTCTAAACAATGAACAAAACTATTCGTGCAGCTGCGACCCGTCCAACAGCAATATTCAACATATGCAATCATCACAAGCAATTAGGGAGTGCTTGGCTAATCTTATTTAAAAGATTTATAAACTCTTATATTTTATAAGATGTTTTTGAAAAACTTACAAAATGTTAGATATTTTTTAAAAAAAAGTTGTTAAAGTATTTGAATTAAATAATATCTTGAAGTTTATAAGATATTACTAATAGCATTTTTGTAATTGATATGATTAAAATTAAATTAATTTATTAAGATTTTCAAAAAAAATGAGGTGTTTTTCACGTTTTTAAAAAAAACTTATATACTCATAATATCTTATTTCAGGGCTTTATAAATTATTTTTTTTTAAAAAAATTACTAACACTTTTTCATATCTTATAAATTGTCAAACATTTTATAGGATATTTAGAGGAGCTTATAAATTCAACCAAACACCCTCTTAGCATTGATGGATAGATTTAAGATACACATACCCTAATCTGCAGAAAAGGAAAATTTATCTACTTAAAAATAACTGCATTTTCGTATTTTTAAGAATGATACGAGCTGTGCACAGAGAGACGTATTGGGTCTTATCCAATTAGCTACCTTTGCGCAAGGCATGCCGTGGGAGGGAGGGGCAGAAGGAGGCGAGAGGATACTGCTTAACATGGCAATTCTTAATAATTGATTCATTATAACTAGTTGATGAATATACATATATATACACAGTTCCGTCTTGATTTTGTACAATAAATGAATATACATCGAAGAGAAACTACAAAAATATAAGCTAATAGCATAAAAAGACTAATCAGAAGGATGCTCATCTACAAGTCTTCTTCATCCTTTTCAAGTTCAAGGCCCTCAGCAGCCAGAAGCTGGCCTATGATCTTTTTCTTATCTTCTTCTGCTTTTTTCCGCATTAAATCCCTTTTCCTTAGGACAAGGGTATGCCTCCTTAGAGTGTTGTTGAAGTTCTCTATAGATGCCTTTTTCTCTTTGACCAGTATCTTCCTTTCCTCTTCAGGGTCAATCTGAATTAAAACAGGTGAACATACATGGTCAGATAACACTTCAGAAGTTTCTTTAACATCCAGTAGTGTCTATTAGGTTTTTTCATATGAATTTACATTAGGTGGGTTTCATAAATTATTATAGCATTCAGGTTTTAAAGTAATATGTGAATGGCTGAATTTAAGTATGCAAAAAATTCTAAAACACATATCAGCATAGCAGAAATGACAACTTTTTCATTCCTCAAATTTTTAATTTTTTAAAGAAGCATGCAAAGCAACTACGTTTTATGACTGCTCGGATGTAATATGGATGATTGTGCTGGCTTAGGAATGCAAAATTGATCTAAATATGATGCGCTACTAAATATATATTGCTCCCTATCCTTTTATAAGGAACACCAGACTGAAAGCACGATTCAGAAAAATAACTTAATACCTTTGAACGAGCAAGGCGACGTGCACGTAGATTCAATTCACGCTGCTGTTGTTCAGCCCAAGCCGCAATTGCCATATCACCTCTTTGGTCAAATGCTTTTCGCTTCTTCATAAGCCACTCCATCCATGCTTGAGATGCCTAATATTTTAACATTAAAGTAGGAGCATTCAGATGAAAAGAATGAGAAAACAGGAAGGAAAAGCATGAGCGTAGTCAAGGAAACTTCGATAATTTGAAGAATGCTGTGAAAGGAAACTTAAGTTTGTCGGCTTAACACAATCGAGTCAACAAACACTTGCTAATCTTGAGTCACAAAATCAATCATGATAATAGAAGTTTGAATCATGACAAAAGCACCTTTCCTCCATTCCACTACAAATATCCATCCCCTGAAGGGCATCCCTCAAATTTGTCAAAAATAGAAATTAAATATTCATTCAATCATAGACATACCTGGTACAACCGACTTAACAATGGGATGCACTTTTGACCCTTCACTTTTAGATACTTTTAACTCTCAGTTTATAATTTACTGCTCCTTATCCAGTGCAGTGCGGAAGAGTTACCTATAACTACAATGCACCACTATTCCACGTTAATTACTTGAAAACAAATAGTGAATAGTGGAGTATTACTATTGATTTTTGGACCACAATATTAGTTCCTACTCAAACCGGTATTCTAGTTACTTCAGGTTAGTAACCTCTGATAGCATGCCTTAACCTTTAATAATGAATAGCAACTTGCAACTTGCAACTTGCAACTTGACCAATGGATACAGATAGCAATAGCGTTCCATTCTTAATGAGAACAAGTATCTTAATATTACAACAATTTATCTTGAATTTAGAAATCTGGCATGCCTGATGAATGAAATATTGCTAATTCTAATTCCATGGGTTGTTTGCAGCTTTTAGGGCGTATGGTAAGAATCTTAATTAAATAATAGTTAAGATGTGTTTATTTCCAACGTATGATAGCATGGGACACAACTTGTTCGAGCAAAGATGAGTTTTGGGCCAGCACTAGACCAAGCGAAAGTCCTCCCCTTCTTTATGTTCTTTCACTAGAGTCCAAGCCAAACTGAGGAATTACTGATTTCTAGCCAGGCTAACCAAAAGAAGAACTCAATGGCTACGGTTCCTTAATCCAAAGTTAGTAACGCATATTAACCACTTTAAACAAATAGATCTTACTGTGAGAGAGCACAGTTACTTGAACAAAAGCAAAGTTTTTATATAAGTTAAAAAGTTTACATCTGCCAATATATCACTGCAATGATGTGGTAGGGTAAACCAAGTGTTTGGTCTTTTGTTAACTATGACCTAGATTGAAAGGTTTCCCCTCTGTGATCAATTCCAATGAAAATGAATGAATATTAACCCCAAAGGCAACTACTTTCTGTTCAGATAGGTCAAGACAAGCCTACCCGGTCCCTTTCAGATCTGAAGTATTGAGGTATCATTCTATGATATTCTTTGGTTGTAATGTGCAGTATATATTCATAGTTGTACCAGGGGAATAATACAATGCTCTTGTTAAGCACATGGTGCATGTTTTTCATCTGGAAGGGAGGGTTTTTATGCACAACTAGATCATCTAGATTATAAAAGTGTCTCATACCTTTCCAAATGCATGGGCAATTGGGCATATAAGCTCAAGACTCTTATAAGGAAGGCTCAGAAGTATTTCAAAAAAAATATATAAATTAACGTACGAAATTTTTGGAATGATCTCTAAAAAAATTATGATGCAAATGGCACACTGTATTAAAACAAAACAATCAACTGGTGGGATGGAAGCAAATGTCACCTTGATTGGGTTCACACGATTGTCCTTATCATATTGCCTTCGCTTCTCCTCATCTATAAGAAGCTCGTAAGCAGCTTGAATTTTTATAAATCGAGCTTCAGCTGTTTCCCCTTCCTCTAAGGTCCCTCTACCATCATAAACTTAATAGATAAAAATATATACATTAGTTCAGATCATCAAGAACGAACTTTTTATTCTAAAATGAAGAATAAAGAGATGCGTGCTTGGGACATGGAAATATTGTGGATGAGCAAAATCAAAGGACTGAGTGACAAGGGAGATTTCTTTTTCTTTTAACCATATGAAATCATTTTAATATTGAACCTTGTATATGTTATTGTTCTGTGCCAGGCTCTTCAAAAAAATCTTTTCTTCCAAGTTAGCCTGGTCCATTCCCCTTATACTTATCATTGAGTTAAACGTACAATCACAGGTAAGAAAGCTAAATCTTCATGGGATGTTCACTAGGATCTAACCCAAAAAAAAAAAAAGGAAAGGATAAATCACAGGACCCTCCCCCAAAGGTATGGGCTAATTAGGCATACCTCCACTCTTTTTTGGAAAATTACCAAAACCTTCTTGGGGGAAACACAAACCATCATGTGAACACAACTGTAAATCAGCAAGGTACGGCATTCCAAATATATCAAGTAAAGAATATTCCAAATACAATATTCCATTTTTTTCCACCAACTCATAGCAAATGATCAACTATAACCCAAGTAAAGAAAAGGGAAGAGGGTAGTTATAGAAGGAAAAGGTGGAAGAAAAGTAATACGCCCAAAGTCTACAGGATCTTCATAATTATAGTAATGCTGTCAATTAAACTCTCAGAATAGAGGTAAATACAGTTTCTTAAAATTATCTCTGGCATTAAATGGCAGCTTCAAGAGCCTACAGCACTTGACCTCCAGCTTCTAAGAAATTTCCTAATATGACTTGCCATGAATGGATATGCAAATGCATAGTCTATCATGAAAATGTTTTATTATCTAAGTCAGCAAAGTTTCTTTGGTTTCCTCAAACATAGCATAAAACACAAACATACACCTAATTTTTGGTATAGAAAGGTTTTCAAGAATACATTTTGATTCAGAGTCAATTTTGGTGGTAGAGTATAAACATCTGAGCATAGCTCATGTCATTTCATGTGGCCAAAAGCTGACATGTTCAGAATATAGCAAAATACACAGAAACATTTAGGCACAAGAAACCCCACCCTCAAATTTGTAGTCTCCATGAATTCATACTTAATGTGCTGCACTTTCATGGAACTCATCCTGAGCTATATCTTGATTTTTTTTGGTTAAAACATGTCCTTTGCCTGATTAACAAACTTCACTATGCAGCACTGAAGAACAATCCTACTCCATGCAAACACAGAGTAGTTGTGATCTGGAGTCTAGGAACAAGGCTATTGAGCATGCAAGATTTCACAAGATGAAATACACCAGGACATCAAGGAAGAAACTACTCGAAACGTGAGCTACAGTAATTCTTTCATGCTGTGTTTCTAGCTTGTCCTCTGCCATTTGTGAGTTCCTTCTGACCTTGTAAAATGCCACCAGTGCCAATTAACCAATCTCACTCAAATTTCATTGCTTATGTTTCAAAAGAAGAACATCCTGCAGGCTCGTGCTTTTCAAAATTATAGGCACATTGTGGATAATAATCAGGTGATCAAGTGCATATGAAACTTCAAAGTTCACTTCATTATGGTAAGATGATGCAATTTAAGCATCACAATTGTGCATACGACTTGCGGTGCCATTACTTTCCTTCATATTTCCTTCGATATGATTTTTTTGCAATAATATACTGCCTAACTGAAATCAATTAAAGTTCAGTGCCATCATCCACCAGAAAGGTGCAACAAGTCCCTAAAGTAGCATACTCAGAATATACTTCTGAAAGTATTGTACTACATTTCTTTTGGTACCATTGCCCAGCATGGCAAAGAAGTCAAGTTTATGCTTTAAAACTTTACAAATCCAGAGTAATGTGATTTCCTTAAAGCTAGTTACAGTCTCATTTTGGTAACAGATAAAGGGCTTAGATTATCTTGCATTTATTCTTGGGATCAAGGCTTGCATGCTGCAAAACCACACTTAGTTGAATTTCATCTTAAAGCTTCACCAGGTGTCTCAAGCTTTCGGACAACTGGTACTGCAATTTAAGTATCTGATTTATAGACAGCATAAGTATGGTGCTGTATGTTAAAGGAGATATGAGAAACAATGGATTTTCTTCAATAAACGTATGGGAGGAGAGCATCTCCATATCAAAATTCAACCAATGCATCAGATTGCAACAAAAATAGGCCAACAAAGGCTAGGAACAAACCATCAGGATGATAAAACTTTGCTAAGCGTCTGTAGGCTAGCTTTATTTGTTCTTCATCTGCATCTCTTTCCAATTCTGCAATAAAGAGTTACACATATTGTGCATCAGTCAAAACATTTGATGAGGACGAACCAAGATCCAAACAATAAATAAAAGCATAAGTAAGTATAAAAGAATCAAATTTGGAGATGAATCACAAACCAATAAATAAACTGTCTAAAAGACAATCCAACAGGATTTCACTCAAAAAGTTTCAATTGGAGGGAACAGAGAACCAATGTTGGGTAACTGAGTCTTCAATTTGTGAGTCTGTGACCCATTATTACCGGCCTCAACCAGTTAACAGTTTCAGACTTATGGGATGAGAGCAGCCTCTGGTAGCCTGGTTCCTGTTTGAATCAGCCCAAGACAATACGGCATAACACCCCATCACCTCATCTCAAAATAAGGAAACATCATACTTTCTCCAACATATGTTGCCTGTAGGTGTATAGTTAAGGACAAATGCCTTTTCAATTCATGCCCAATGATTTTCAGATATAGTTCCGATCAGGTAAGTGCTTCACCACACACCGAGGCTTTTTTAAAATTTGGTGGGGGGGGGGG
>JACGDI010005814.1:257903-273895 GCA_014898725.1 Jacaranda copaia
ACAAGATTTAGGCTTGAAAGTTTCAGCTTCAAGTCCCACCAAAAACTGGTGTAGTCTACCTCAAATAGAAACCAAAAATATTAGCCAAAATAAATTAATACTAAAGCGAAAAGCACGGGTCCCTTTTGGTATGTTTTTGAATGACATGTCTAAAATCCTTTCATTTTTGTCTTTCAATCCTCATAGCTACATGTTAGTAACTATCATTTACAACTTATCCAACCCACATACTCTACTATTACTATTTTAGCATAACTTTTTCTTAAATATCTAAAAATTCAAATATATACATTAAACTTATTAAAACAATTAGAATATTATATAAAAAAGAGAAATATATTTACTTATTTTGAACTATAAAAAATTTAGCATTTATGTGCTTACAGTGTGAGAAAATATTACTGGATCTTCTTGGACAGGCTTATCCTAGAAATTGCCATCTATTGAACATATTAGATATAATTACAATCAGCAACATAAACAAACAATATATTTTAAAAAATTTAGATAACTTAATTAGTTTCACCTAATCGTTTCGAAAAAAATCCTAAAAATATGATTCTTACAGCTAACAAAATCATATAATTAGTAATTCAAATTCACAAAAGAAGTTAAAAAAAAAACAGCCAATTATCTCATAAAAAAAAAATAAAGCACTAAAAACATATACCAAGAGTTTCATATGGAGATTTTGAGTCAGTCCAATTAGAAGCTCTGGTA
The DNA here is from genome assembly GCA_014898725.1 of Jacaranda copaia. Classification (NCBI taxonomy): domain Eukaryota; kingdom Viridiplantae; phylum Streptophyta; class Magnoliopsida; order Lamiales; family Bignoniaceae; genus Jacaranda; species Jacaranda copaia. The sequence goes on from JACGDI010005814.1 coordinate 258,624, forward strand.
GCTACCATCCTCCGCTGCTGATTTGATCTCACCCGCGGCTCATACTTATTCGGCGCGCTCAATTTATCAAACCAAACAGCGAATACCGACGACGATGAAGAAGACGAACCAGGTCTGAAATTACTAACACGGTTTTCCATGGACGAAACTATAACCATCGATCTGTAGCAACACGTCATGGATGAAAACACGAGATGGGGCCTGCAGATCACTCTCCAACTGCTCATCCTCCTCGATTGGAAAACAGCTAACTACGCCGTATTTAATTTCTGATGAATTTCACGGGAATTCTTGCATTTGTTTGTTTGTGTCCTTCCATATTTTATTTTTATTTTCCTTAAATTCTGTGGATTGTTTGGCTCCAAAATTCGTAACAGCTCGGGAAAGGAAGTATTCAGCGAAATGACAGTTCTGCCATTACACGTTCTTTTAAAAAAGGGCAGACGAATTTTCGTTGTGGGGTGGGGTTCGGATCAAGAATTTGCATGCGATTTTTCATTTTACAATGTTTCGAATGGGACTGGATAAATTTTGTAAGGTTTCGAGAATGCAAATTTTCGCACAATTCTTCATTTTGGATGCAGTACGTGAATTTTGTAGGATTTCGTCTCCACCAGCAGACCTTTCCAATGCACCTGAATTTCACGGGGTTTTGGAAAAGAAAAGGTTTAATTGATGATAGGGTTAATGTGTTGTCTTAACATGTTACAATGAAAAAAGAAATTACTGATAAAATAATAAGTAAGAATATAAAAGTAATTATTAATTCTATATGGTAAGTGATAAAACTATTGTGTCACTTTAATAGTGACAAAAATAGTGTTTCGGTTGTCAGGTTGGCAATTAGTAATATACTTGTAGTGACAATCAATTGCCAACTTAGTGACACTAAAAATCTTGCATTAGATTGTACTGCAGACGTGTTACTATTTTATCAGTGAAACAATTTAAAATATAAATTCTTGTCATTATTAAACCACATTGCGACAAAATACAAATTTTTATTTTCTAGAAATATCATTAGTAACAAAATAAAAGTTATCGGCACGTAATACACATCATTAATGATATTTTGGTATTGTTACTTTTTTTCTTATTAATATTATATTATTTTGTAGGGACAAGATTGGCCTGGTTGGATCAAATGAAGAGGTTGTTGGAATATTATGTGCACCAATATATTTTATTTATTACACTAGCATAATTTAAGATTAAACAATCAATATAAAAACAAACATACATAAGACAAAATTATAAAACAATTCAAAATTGGTAAAGAATTCAAACCGGAAGCAAAAAATTGAGGATTAAATAAATATTGAGTCGAGGCCCGCACGAGCACAACTTCCTTAAGGTTTTATTTACCTCCCACCGATGCCCAAGGACTGCTAACGAACAACCTCTCAAGATACAACGACTTTAAACAATTAAAAGCGGCACTCCTATTGGCCGAACCTCAAAACTAAATGACTTGAACTTCTTGTATTTAATGAAAAATGTGTATGCATGTATGTGAGAATGAATGCCTAAAGTACTATAATGCTTGTGTATTTTTTCTTGATCTTACGACACTGGACAATATCTCTATTTATAGAACTAAAGTTTTTATTCCTATAAGACACGTGTTTATCTCTATAGGATATGTCCCTGATTCTGTCAGAGTAAATAAATGTTGTAACCTTTATTTTTAATTTTAAAAGACATGAGTTGCAACCTTTTAAGCGAATTGTATATGACTGTTGGAAGAATTAATTTCAATCTTTAAAACCCAAAATTTAAAATAATTCAAATAATAATTATATAGAATAATTATTATTAGAATTTTCAAATTATTTTTGGCACATAGCTAACTCTTTAGCTCAATTTACTCTTAATAATTTTAGCACATAGCTAACTATTTAACTCAATTTACTCATTCAATATCACATTAATTTTGGCACTAAAATATCTTTTCAATGAGATAAATTAATTTATTTATGCGTTAAAATTCTAACAATCCCCCACATGAATGAGCAAATAGTTTAACAGATATGCATATGAATGTAATTGCATGGTAAAGGTTCAACTCAAGTGATATTGCATTGGAAGAGACAGTTTTGGCTTCGAATGAACACTATTGGATGCACTTGCTAACCAGTAAACATGATGTCTTAAACTGTTCAACTTTTGTGTACGCTAAGACAATAGCACTACACACTACATCACTTAATAGTTAGTTTTATGGCTTAACTATTGTGTTCATTTTAACCCTGAATAGTTCTTGGTACTCATGAGTACTACTCTGAGAATTCACCCTGACAAATTCTCAAAGGATTAGTCCAATCCCTACTAACATGGGTGACTTTTCATTAAGAGGTTCTTGCTGCTCCCTCACTCGAAATGTCGAGATATGAGTGTCATTAAAAGCAATGCTTAACCTAGAATGTTTGTAGGATGCATTGTCTATTTATCAATGGAATGGGCTACAGGGTTGTGGCCCCCTATAATGCTTCTACATTGAGTCATAGTTGCATAACTTGTTTTCCCTTTGAACCTACTTCATGGGATCTCCAATCACATTGGTAGGGTTTTTGTTATGGTGACTCAGTTATTTAAAGGCTTAAAATTTATTCCCTCTAATGATTTATTCACTTGCTCTCTATTTACACCTTTAGTTAGTAGATCCGCAAGGTTATCTTTAGACTTCATATAGTTGATTGAGATAACTCTAGTAGAGAGCAGTTGTCTAATGGTGTTATGTCTCCTCCATATATGTCAAGACTTGCCATTGTATATGCTGCTTTGTGCCATTCCAATGGCAGATTGGCTATCATAGTGGATGCAAATTGCCTGCACAAGCTTCGGCCAGTTTGGAACATCTTCCAAAAATTGGTGTAGCCATTTCGCTTCCTTACTTGCTTTATCCAACGTGATGAACTTTCATTCCATCATTGATCTAGTTATGCAAGTTTGCTTCGAGGATTTCCACAATACGACAGCTCCACTTAGAGTGAACACATATCCACTTGTGGACTTGGACATGTTTGAGTTAGATATCCAATTGGCATTGCTGTATCTCTCAATTATAGCTGGATATTTGGTATAGTGCAACCCATACTTCATGGTGTGTTTTAAGTACTTTAGTACTCTGACAATAGCATTCCAATGCTCTTGTCTAGGGTTGCTTGTATATCTACTTAGCTTACCAATTGCATATGCAATATTTGGTCTCGTTCAGTTCATTATATACATAAGGCTTCCAATTATACATGTATACTCCACTTAAGCCTTTCCTTCACCTTTGTTCTTGGTAAGCTGTTGGTTTACATCTATCGATGTTTTTGCCAGGCTGTTAGTGGGATCTAGAATCTTTTGTAGCACTTTCTTAATGTAGTGAGATTGTGTTAGTGCTATCCCATCAGGTGTTCTTATAATTTTAATTCTGAGTATGACATTAGTAAGGCCCATATCTTTTATATCGAAATTGCGACTTAGCAATTTCTTTGTCTCTTTGATTATGTCACTGTTTCTTTCCACGATCAACATATCATCTACATATAAACATACAATGACATACTCAGTTGGTGTACCTCTGATATACACACACTTGTCATACTCATAAATCTTAAAGCTATTGGTTATCATCACATGATCAAACTTAAGATGCCATTGTTTAGGTGCTTGTTTTAAATCATATAAAAGATTTAATTAATTTACACACTTTCTTCTCTTGGCCTGGAACCACAAACCCTTCAAGTTGTTCCACATAAATTTCCTCGTTGAGATCACCATTTAAAAATGCCATCTTTACATCAATTTGATGTATCTTGAGATTATTAATAGTAGCAAAGGCAATTAATAAATGAATAGAAGTTATTTTAGTCACCGGCGAGTATGCATCAAGTAGTCAAGACCTTCTTTTTGTTGGTACCTTTTGATTACTAGCCTTACCTTGTACTTGTCTATCATACCATCATCTTTCATTTTCCTCTCGAAAATCCATTTACACCCTAAGGGTTTATTTCTAAGAGGTAAATCTACTAGTTCCCAAGTATGATTATGCATGATGGACTCTATTTCACTATTTACTGCTTCCTTCCATAACGGAGCTTCTGGGGTGGTCATTGCGTCAGTAAATATCTTCAGTTCACTTTCTAATATGTAAGTCAAGAAGTCAAATTCAAAGGATTTAGCAGTTCTAGCTCTTTTGCTACATCTCGGCTCCAAGTCCTCTTTGCTCAACTCTTGAACTTCTTAAGGTCTTTTAAATATTACTCATCTTTCTTAATTTTTCCATGGGAATATTTTTTCAAAGAAGCTTGCATTCCTTGACTTGATTATTGTATTAACTTGAATGTTGTCAATGTCAAATTTATTTACAAGGATTTGATAGGCAGCACTATGTTGTTTGTAACCAATAAATATTCCATCAATAGTCTTTAGTCCTATTTTGACCATTTTAGGAGGTGGTACTCCTACTTTAGCTAGACACCTCCACACTTGAAGATATTGATAAGATGGTAGGTATCATTTCCATGCCTCATATGGTGTTTTTTATAATTTTTTGTGGGGTATCTTATTAAATAAATGGTTTGTAGTTAATACTACCTCTCCCTACATGTTTTGAGGTGCCACTGCATTAAATAATAATACGCTCATAATTTCTTTTAAAGTTTAATTTTTGTGCTCAGTAATACCATTTGATTGTGGTGCATAAGGTGCTATTACTTCATGAATTATTCCATGTTCATCACAAAACTCTTCAAATGGATGAACATATTCACCACTTCTATCACTTCTTAGTATTTTTATTTTCTTTTCAAGTTGATTCTCAACCTCATTCTTGTAATGTTTAAATACTTCAGTAGCTTCATCTCTGCTGGAAAATAGATAAACATGACAATATCTTATGCAATGGTCTGTGAAAGTTATAAAATATTTTTTTTTACCTCTTGATTGCACCATTTTTAAGTCACATATGTCTGTGTGAATTAAATTTAATAGTTTAGCCTTCTCTCTATTTTTTTATAAGGAGTTTTTGTCATTTTTGCCTCAACGCAAATTTCAAACCTAGATTTTGTATTAAGATCCAACTTAGGTAAAATGCACCTTTTAGCTAGTTTACTTAAGGTGCCAAAATTTAAATGCCCTATTCTATGATGTCATAAATCTAGATATTCCAACAAGTAAACCGAACTTACTTTATTTGCATTAGTAACATCTTTTGGTATATTCTTGGGTGTGATAGTTATTACATTCCTTTTAAAAAGCTCATCACACAAATAGCCTTTTCCAACATACACACCATTTTTTGCAAGTACAAGTTTGTCGGATTCAAAAACTAGTATAAAACTATTTTTACTAAACATAAAACCTGATACTAAATTTCTCCTTATATCTAGCACATGAAGCATGTTGTTGAGAGTTAGCTCCTTTCCAGAAGTTATTTTGAGCACTATTTTTCCAACTCCATGCACCTTGGAAGTTGAAGAATTGCCCATGAACAAGTTTTCACCTTCAGCATTCTTATATGTTGAAAACAAGTTTCTATCTGAGCACACACATCGAGTGGCCCTAGTGTCCACCCACTTCTGCTTAGGATTTTCTATGAGATTCACCTCAGAAACCATAGCTAATAGGTTCAAGATACTAACACCATCTGATAGATTATCCACTTTTGTAACATTGGCATGGGCAGTTTTTCTTTTCTTTGAAGGTCTGCCTTTTTTAGAAGTCATTCCTTGTTGATAGTTTCGGCAGTTTTTGGCATTATGCCTTGGTTTGCCACACACATAGTACTTGCCCTCAACCTTCTTTTTCTTTTTCTTAGGCGAGTCTCTTTTACGCTTGTTCGATGGCCCTTACTGTACCATATTTGCTTTGCTCTCATAAGCATTGCCACCAATTTTATTTTTAGGAAGCCGATTATCTTCCTCTATCCTTAGCCTCAAAATCAAGTCCTAAAGGTTCATTTCCTTGTGTTTGTACTTGAGGTAATTTTTGAAATTCTTTCATCCCGGGGGTAACTCTCAATCAGAGCCGCCACTTGGAATGCCTCTCCAAGTGACATTCTTTCAGTGGCCAACTCATGTAGTATCATTTGATACTTATTCACCCGAGACATCACAGATTTGGAATCTATCACAATAAATTCAAGGAACTTACCAATGATGAAATTTTTTGTGCCAGTGTCCCCCGTCTTGTATTTTTTCTCAAGTGATTCCCAAAGTTCTTTGGCCGTAGCAATAGGAGTATAAATGTTGTACAATGTATTGTCCAACCCATTAAGTATATAATTTTTGCACAAGAAAATTTCCATGGTTCCCGCATCAACAACTATTACAGTTTGCATATCTAGATTTTCCCTCAATGCAGGATGTTCTTCGTGCAAGAACCTTGCAAGGTTCAAAGTGGTGAGATAAAATAGCATTTTTTGTTGCCATCTCTTAAAATTTTTCTCATTGAATTTTTCTGGTTTCTGCACTTGTCCAACTGTGATAGGATTAGGAGCAGTGGTAATCGGAGGTGGCGCAACATGAGCATTCAATGTACCATTACCAACACCCATGACGTTGGGCTTATTAGCAATATTTGGCACATCGTTGTTTGTATCCATAGTTAATTTCTGAAAATAGTACAAGGAATAATTACACTATTAATTTGAATAAGTAAAATGGACATAAAATGAAGTTTATGTTTCACAATTGAAAAGCAAGTTCTTTAATTATCTTTCTGTTACGCTTTACAGTCAAAGCAAAATTCCTAAGTAGATCAAATAGGACAACTAATTTGCAGATTAAACATAATTTTATCAACAAAGATAGAGCAGAAGTTCTTCAAGGCCCACAAATTCTGTCTGAGACCAGAAACTATTAAACTTAACAAATCAGTAGGTTAACATAAGTTATAAAAAAAAAATTCTATTTTACTTCAAAAGACAAGTATAGTAGGCATATAAAAGACAAATATATATACTTGAAATGGCAAGTACAATAGCTATATGGAAGACAAAAAATTCAATAGCTATGCTTATTAGCCAATTAGAATTTCAACACTTATTTTCTCAAGAAAGCAAACCAAAACCTGCTTTTCTTTTCTTGAAGTGAACCATGTGTCTTAGAATATTTTGCCAATTATAAAGCATTCATATTTTGTTGGAATAATAAGGCAGAACCAGGGTGTACTTTTGCAGGCTTAAGCACTAGTATATTAACGCATTCAACACAATTTGAACATGCACGTCAAACATTGTTGGGAAACTTTGAATTAGTTTTGAAGCAAATAAATTCAAACGGCAACTTTAAATATGTTCTATAATGCTACTGAATTATAACCTTAAGTGTGTTGGAATATTTTGTGCATCAATATTTTTTATTTATTGCAGTAGTAAAATTTAAGATTAAGCAATCAATATAAAAACAAATATGTATAAGACAAAATTATAAATAATTCAGAATTGGTAAAGGATTCAAACTGGAAATAAAAAATTGAGGATCAAATAAATATCAAGTTGAGGATAGCACAAGCACAACTTCTTTAAGGTTTTATTCGTCTCTCATCGGTGCCTGAGGACTGCTGACGAACAACCTCCCAAGATACAATAACTCTGAACAACTAAAGGTGGTATTCCTATTGGTTGAACCTTCAAACTAAATTGACTTTTTTTTTTAATTTCCAAACTAAACTGACGTGAACCTCTTGTGCTTAATGAAAAATGTGTATGTATGTATGTGAGATTGAATGCCTAGAGTGCTAGAATGCTTGTGTATTTTTTCTTGATCTTATGACACTAGACAATACCTCTATTTATAGGACTAAAATGCCTATTCCTATAAGACGTGTCTATCCCTGTAAGACATGTCTCTAATTCTGTCAGACTAAATAAAGATTGTGACTTTTATTTTTAATTTTAAAAGACATGGGTTGCAACCTTTTAAGCGAATTGGATATGACTGTTGGAAGAATTAATTTCGGTCTCGAAAACCCGAAATTTAAAATAGTTCAAATAATAACTATATAGAATAATTATTGTTAGAATTTTTGAATCATTTTTATATGATGTCCACTCAATCCCTCATCTTAATAATTTTAGCACATAGCTAACTCTTTAGCTCAATTTACTCATTCAATATCTCATTAATTTAAAAATATAGAGTGTGAGTAAGACTCAATGAATGCCAAGTGTGTGCAATGTGAGTTCATGAATATAGCATGATCAAATGATAATTAGTTAAAAAAGTTGGAGAAAAATATAAGCAAAAATCAGTTAAGTGTTAAGCAGTAATAAAACGAGAATATAACAGCAAATATTTTCATGGGCCAACATTTAAATGTGATGATCAAACTAGTGTTTGTTGTAGCTAGTTAACTTTATGACACCTATCGTGACAGACCCTTATCACTCCAAACAAGGCGCGATCTTACTAGACAGTGCTCAAGCGTAGGTCCTAAGGAAATTCTATGACTCACCTCAACCACAAACAGCTTCTGTTATGTGTTAGGGGATTAAGCTATGAGGGCTTGGGGTTCAATCAGCAAACCCACTGCAACCTGGTGAAATCCCTTACGCACTTAGACCAAGTTAGATCCAATTAACAATAGCAGTAGTAGTAACAGTTAATCCAATAATCACTGTTGATCATCGTATTTAACTACTAGTCTAAAAGCCTGCTAAAATAATACATAGGGCTTTAAAAAAAACTATTTTTCTTGCATCACGAAATAAAAAAAAAAACTTCATGTGCACAATGAAACATAATTACAGTGCAGACTAAAGAAACATCAATAACTTAGCCATAATTTTTTTGCAATCAAAGTTGTTGTTCTAGGAGTGGGGCATTCCCTGGTAGTTATTTTCAAGAACACATAAGCTTGAGAGCATAATTTTGTAGTAGTAAATTTTTATAACTTTCAATAACTAAAATAAATAATATAAGGCTCCAATATTTTATTTGTTCTTTTTCTAGATAATTTCAAGTTAATGTACAAAAATAGAAAAATCAAAATACTTCCATTATCATGGTAATAAATCCCTCAAATTAAAAGTAATCTAGACCCAACATGTACTCAGGCAATTGAACTTGATGAATTTTAGAAAAATAACTATAGGACTTGAATTCATGAAACTTTGTAGTAATGTTACTAACACATCAAAGTTTCTCAATAAAATTTATCACTTTAAAATAAGGGGATCTTAATTAAAGCCAGAAAGGCTACCTATCAAACCAAAACTTATACTTACTGAACTTAGCATAAAGTTTATGTTATCAAGTGTTTGAATACAATCCTCAAGTGTTCTTCATAAGCCTTTTTATTCTTTGAACATATTGAAATATCATCAATGAGAAGAATTATGAGTTGTTCTAAAGATAGCCTAAACATATGGCATATTATATCCATAAGTGCCATAGATGTATTAGTTGACCTAAATGGCCACAACACAATCTCAAAATGATCATATCGAGAGTTTAATGTTGTCTTAGGTATATCCTCCTCTATAATCTTTAGGTGGTACTACCCTTATCTAAGTTTCAATTTGGAATAGACTCGATATCCTTTTAATTGATCAATGAGTTTCAATATTCTAGGCAAGGGGTACTTATTCTTAATTTTAACATTGTTCAAGCCTCAATAATAAATAGACATCCTCAAAGTCCCATCTTTTTTATCAATGAAAAGTACCAAGACTTCATAAGGGATGAATTTGGTTGAATAAACCCACTTTTAGGTAGCTTTTGCGGTTGGACCTTAAAGTTCTTATGTTTTACTAGTAGCATCCTATATGATGCCTTAGATATTGGGGTCATTCCTAAAAGAACCTCAATGGCAAATTTTGCTTTGTAATTTGAGGTTAGCAAATTTAATTCCTTAAGGATATATTCAAAAAACCTAACTACAAGGATTTTGTTGAATTTAATTGTGTTCAAGGTTTATTGATAAAGTAAGCTGGGTGTCCTATCTTCCTTGTTCTTAGTAACTCAAAATTAAAAATCATTCCAATTGACTTTTGTTGCCCAGTTAGTTCAATTATTGGTTTCCTAAGCTCTCACAAAGTAACTATTACCAAATAGAATAGTAACCACTAAATAGAAAACCTAATCTACTTCAATAACACAAAACGAAATTTCAAAATAAAAGTCCTATCCAATTTTGGATGAAAATTCTATTATTTTAATCCTTATCATTGCCTTTTTTTGGGTCTATCTCTTTAATATCCTCATTAGAGCCCATTTCTTCAAGGTCTTCCTCAAGATCCTCTTCATTCTCCTTATTGGGCTCTTTCTCAACTGATCATCTTTTGGATCTTCTTCCTCAAGCTCATTGATAAAATAATCTAACGAATGTTAGTTTGCCTTATGGTTATCTCAAACACATTTTGTCCTTGATGATGTTGCTCTTTCAACTTATTATTTTGATGATGTAACTTTTGCAAATAGACTTTTGGCTATTATTCTAACTCTTCACGTCTCGCTTATATTGAAGATGTTCTCTTTTTATGGTGATCCCTATAATCCTCAAGCCCATGAATGATCAGGTTTGGTAATCCTTCAAGGAGTATTAAATTTCTTAGAAATAGGCCACTTACAGCTAGGGTTGTATCATTCATTTCTCTAATCTTGATCATACAAAATAAAGCATCTAAATGATGGTCTGACTAATATAGGCTTTAACTCACCATCTTACCAAAATAAGCTTAGATCAATAGAAGAAAATATCTAACTACTCTAAGTAGTCGTTTCAAAAGATGATAACCAAGCATTCACAATTCTGAAAGAAGAGAAAACTATTAAATCCTAATGTACTTCCTTTCTAAGTCTTATAGTATGTAATGAATTCTATTAAGTACCAAAAGTGTTCAATTGTATCAATTGGCGTATCTAATAACAATTCCCCACAACCTCGATACTGAATGAAATTCGATCAATCATTTTAATGGTTGAACCTAAATACTCAAATCAATTCTTAAAAGTTCTATGCTCAAATTCTCTAGTCTGATGATCTTATCCCGACATAGCCTAAGTTCAAAGCCTAAGCTTTGATGCTAGTCATGCTCCAAAATGAAACCACACCGTATAGTTTCGAGGTGTGAAATGCGATCCCAAATAAAAGATATGACTTATCTATAATCATGATCTTAAATTAAAAACCTCCAAAGATTCATAATAATCCAAATAAATTTTGCAACAGAAAACCTCAAAATACCAAACATTTTGCCCTCAACTAGAAAATCATTAAAAGGTAAAGAACTAATCTGTGAACATAGCAATTAAACTAAAGCTAATGTAAAGTCTCATCACAAGAAAGAACCTTTAAATCTATTCTCATCAAAAGTCACATCCTCATATGACTAGGGTCTAGATCCACCAATTTTTGTTTTGAAAATATAGAGTGTGAGTGAAAGACTTAGTGAATGCAAAGTGTGTGCAATGTGAATTCATTAATATAACATGATTGAAATAATAATAAGTCAAAATTGTTTGAGAAAAATACAAGAAAAAATTAGTTAAGTGTTAAGCAGTAATAAAATGAGAATATAACAACAAACATTTTCATAGGCTAATATTTAAATGCGATGATAAAACTAGTGTTTGCTATAACTAATCAATTTTATGACTCTCACTGTAACTATCCTTTATCACTCCGAGTAAGGCACAACCTTACCAAATAATGCTTGAGCCTAGGTCTCTGGAAAATCCTATGGCCTACCTCAACTATAAATGGATTCTATTGTGCACTGGGGGGATTAAGTCATGGTGGCTTGGGGTTCAGCCTGCAAGCTTGCTACTGTCCAGTGAAGTTTTTTGCACTCCTAGATAGGAGTGTTAATGGGATGGGGTAGGGTGAAAATATCCCCCATCCCCACCTTTGCCCCATGGTGGGTACCCATCCTCGTTTCCCTATGGGGAGATGGGTACCTATGGGTTTGATTTAAAAATTTATCAAATTCATAAAAAAACTTAAGAAATAAAACAAAGTACTAAAATTTTTCAATAATGTAAATTACTTCCAAAGTTAAATGATTGTCAAATATAAGTACAAAACATACGATATTTAATTATGTTTTACAATAAAATATTAAAAGATAAATAATATATAAACATAAATTTAAAAAAAAAAACTTAACAATTTGTTAATTCCTCCAAAGAGGCGAGGGTGCCATAGATGCTGGGAGAATGGAATGCAAGGGATGAAATGAAATGAACAAAAATAGGACTTGGCATATATATAAGGAAATAGTAATAATTTAATTTATAATGGTAATAGGTACTCATGGGGACAAGGAAACGGACTAAATTGTCCCCTACCCCATTTAGCATTTTGACAACTAAATTGTCCCCATCCCCATCCCGTGGGGAAAATTGTTTCCCCTAATCTACCTCGCCACGGGGATGGATAATTTTGCCATCTCTATATCCAGACCATATTGGATCTAACTAATAGTAAATATAGCAATAATAATAAATCCAGTCATCAGTATTATCATTATATTTAATTGCTACTCTAAAAATATATTGAAATAATATCCATGGCTCTAAAAGAAATTATTTTTCAATGATTGTTTGACTTTTTTTATGTTTATCAGTCATTTGCTTCATATACCCCTTTAAGGGTTTTCTTCCTTGATTTTACTTCAGTTAAGTTGAACATTCCCGTTCTGGTGCCAAGAACTTTTGTTGTCTTATTTGATATTGATCAGTTGAATTCATTTTGCTTATCACAAGCTTGGCCTTGTCAGCTTATATACCTTTGTTTCATATATTGTTGTTTTGCCTTGTTAGCATGTTTAGATCCATTTTGTATATTAGTAATTTGGACTTGGTGGCATACTTAAAACTGCTAGGTATATTGAATGCTTGGTTTACTTGGCAGTTGTTTATTTTTCGTTTATCTTATGTAGGATAAGCCATAAGCCTAGAACTCTTGGTTGAATGATGGGATGTTAATCCTTGCTGAGTGCATGGATATGCCATAAGCTTAGAACCCTAGAAGTAATGGGATATTAATGCTTGCTAAGTGCATAGATAAGCTGAAAGCTAGAACCCTGGAAGTAATGGGATGTTAATCCTTGCTGTGTGCATGGGATAAGTTGTACGCCCAATGGAGGAATAAGGATAATTTGAAATGCATATTTTGTTTAGAATACTTGAAATTGCATGTTATGCTTAGGTTTGTTTACTCTTACTTGTACTCTATTGAAGAAGTAATAAAGATGGTGTGATTTCTTAGTCCTGATTGGGTTGAAGCTGAACAAGCCGACGGTGATACCTCCTATAGTAAATTGATTGAGTTAGTTGATGGCAATACCTCCTATAGTAAATTGATTGAGTAGCCAGGTTGTTCGAGTTGATAGTAACAACTCCCAAATTAGTAACCAAGGATTTAAAATGTTTCTTTATTTTGGTGCATTCATGTTCTTTTTTCAATGCCATGTGGTTTATATCCTGTTGAACTATTGATTCTTCTATATATCTATTTGGTTGCTTGTTGTACATCCATCACTAAGTCCTTAAGACTCACCCTCCCATGTATTTCTTAATATTTTAGACAGGTGTAAATAGTGAAGAATGAAGGCTGATGGCTTGCTCAGAAGAACTATTTTATGATAGATACTTGGATTTCATTTGATGGTGATGATGGGATTTGAGATTGTAGACAGGATTGGACTCAAATGGAAGACTTTTGGCATGTATATAATGTTGGCATGTAGTGCTATCTTAAGTTGAGATATGTTATTATTTATGAGGCTTTATAATGTGAATATATGTCACACTCCTAGTAGTGTTCCTTGGAGTTTGAAATTATGCTGCTTTTAGTTGTACATATTGCATACTTTGAAATTATCGTTTGGGTAAGTGCTAAGCTTCTATCACTCGAGTTGTTAAATTTTAGGTGTTGTGTAGCCTTATGAATGTAATTAAATTTTGGAGGTGCGTTTTGGGTTTAAATTATTGTGGAAAGGATTGGAGTAGCACCTCCCAAATGGGGTGCTATAAAGGTGGTATCAGAGCTTGAGTTTGGAAAACCTAAGCTACGTTCGGATATGATCCCAAATATGAAAATTTTGGGATAGTAAATATTAAACATGACTTTGGAGTTGTTTAGGATGTGTATACTTGAGATAATAGATGCTTGGGCTATATTAGGATATGATTTTTAGAATATGAAACTTTAGGCAAGTAAAAATAAAGTTTGATCTTGGAGTTGAACGTAAAATTGAATAGGATATGAACTTTTGGGGTAACACTCGACTGTATGGAAGTGGGAGGTGATGACTGGGGTGGTCTACCAATGTATGACCTCCTACTTCTGGTATGCTTGGAACATGGATGTATTAGTTGTTGGTAGGGATTGTGGCACTTCGTAAGAAATAATTGTTAAGGTTGACTTTCATGAGGGAATGCCTATTTGTGAATGAGTAGAATTTTATTATAATGAATTTGTTAGTTATGCCAGGCACTTTTGTTTAAATTTAAGAAAACTAAAAAGTGTTGATAATGACATTAGCTTTGTTGTATTGCTTAATTTCAGATTAAGGAGTATCATAAATCTAATCAGACATATAAAGATGGCATCACGTGAGGATTCCTATATACTTGCTTTTCCCAGAATCGGACGATGGAGAAGGCCTCTCGGGCGATGGATCAATGATTGATAAACTTCAAGATGAGAGATACCTGATTACTCGCAAGCCATGTAGAAAGTAGAGGTTTCACAAAATCCTTTAGTTGGTCAGCCAACAGACCCTCTATATTGGAGGGAACCATGATTTAGGCAGCATATTTAACAACTATATAGGGAAGCAGAAGTTGTTGATGAGATGGTATCTTATGAAAATGACAACATAATCATTTTAGCTAGAACAGAACATACAGGGAAGCCACAAGGTAGATGGGCTATTGGTCGATAGGCCCTTAAGCACAGAGTATCTACTTACCAACAGCCTTTGCCGGACAAGTAAGTTTGACAAACTCCTCATGTTAATCAATTGACTATGGATCCACAAGTAGAATCTATTCATCAAGGAGGACAAAGGTTCAAATAGCATGACCATTAGTTAGATAGTAGAGCAGGGATAACAAATATGGTTGCTGACGATCGAGCCTTAAAGCAATTCATTTGTTTCAATCCCCAGAAGTTTTTCGGAGTGCTAGATGATTGAAAGGTGGAGAAATAGGTAGAGAGTTTGAAAATTATATTAGAGACCTTGCATTACCCTAATGAATAAAAATTCTGATTTGCTACTGTTCACACAAATTTCGTTGTCTGCAAAATTAAATCACAAGACAAAGAAA
>JACGDI010005814.1:273995-293926 GCA_014898725.1 Jacaranda copaia
ATATTATTTACACATGTCATTTTTTAATTGGCTCAAAAATTAAGCTGTCTACAGCTACATTCCATCTAGCAAGACCTACACGAAGCTGGTGGAAAATGATTGATAGCATATAGATTTCTATAGAGACCTGCAAGACTTAGGAGAACTTTACTAAGGAATTTATTAGTAAATATATATCTCCAATAGTTAAATAGAAGAGAGAAAGGGAATTCATGGATCTAATCCAGGGAAGTTAAACTGTTAGCCAATATGAGGCTACTCTCGGCCAACTTATTCAGTATGCTCCTTATATCCTAGAGGATGAATATTAACAGATTTGATGATTCATATAAAGACAATGGCCTAAACTTAGACGAGACTTGGCTATTTGTGATTTGCTAAATTTCAATTTGGTAGTGAGCAATGTATTGCAACTTGAATAAGAACTGTAGGAAATTTGAGAAATTGAAGATCGAAGCCGAAAGGGAAATGCGCACTTGGATGGGCAGAGTAATGTTGAAAGAAATAACCAAAGCTTTAGGTTAGAAGCATTACCCAGCGAGCCCTCAATTTAGCAAGATGAAAATTTAGCTCAAGAAAGGGCACAAAAGTGATGTAGATTATATGGATCACATACCTATAAGAAATTAAGATGTTGGAGAAAACATAGCAGGTGTGTGGGATGTGGTAATGACCAATACTTCTTGAAAGATTGCCCTAATAGAAAAGGCCCAACACCTGTAGGAAAAGAAAAGCTGATGGCAGGAACTAATGGGGAGCAACAAGTTTGAGCTCGTGCCCATACCCTAATAAAAGAAGAAGCACCGAATCCTAACAAAGTGATGGAATGTATGGTTTTTATTATTGAAATCTATGATAATGCTTTATATGATCCTAGTATTTTACATTCTTTCATACCTACTGCATTTGCTCGAACTAAATTTGCAACTCAAGATTATGGCTTACCACATAGAAGTTTAGACACTATGTGTTGGAATTTGCCCAAATGATGATTGGGGATAAGGTACATCCAACCAACCTAATACAATTGTTTATTCAAGAGTACAATGTGACACTCAAAAATGACTGGCCGCATAGTCATAAGGCTCAGATAATACCTTCCTGACGCTAGTTATATCTATGCTAAAGACTTGAGATTTTGAGAGAAAGTAGGCAAGGATTCTTGGTGTATCTTATAAACAAACCCTAAGACACAGAAAATCAAGGAATTGGAAGTAGAAGTTGAAAACCCAAAAGTATTCCCGAAAGAAGTGAGCTCATTACCTTTCTACACCATGTAGAAGAATTATTTGACCTTCTGTGGGATCAAGAATCTTCTCAAAGCTGAAACTAACGTAAGGGTACTACTAAATGAAGACTAGAAAAGACTATGTAAAGCACTTACGTATGGTTCTTGGAACCCAAGAAAGCATCAGTTGTATGCAAAATTTAGCAAGTACAAACTTTGAATAAAGAAAGTGGCTTTTCTTAGTCAAATCATATCTTAGGATGGAGTAGAGGTTTATCCCTCTACGATAGAGGAGGTAGTCAATTGGAAGAGATTGAAAAACATGATAGAAGTTTGTAGTTTTCTACGTCTTGTCAACTATGAACAAAGATTTGTGCAGCACTTTTCCAAAATAGCTGACATTTTGACTAAACTAACTTAGAAAAGTCAATCATTTGATTGGAATGTGGATTTGAACATGAAATAGTGTTGATGAATGGACATTCTAGAAGACTATGATTTTCATCACTTATCACCTAAAAAGGTAAATATAGTGGCCAACCCCTTGAGCCCTAAGGTTTGGGATGGCTCACTTACCAGAATCAAAAGCATCAGGAAGCCAAAGAATGGGTGTCGTGTTGAAATTAATATAGCAAGTGGGATTGTAGAGGTAAGTGTAGTCTGAATTACAAGATGAAATGCAATAAGTCCCAAGCTTATAAAATATAGATAATGAAGTAGGAGGAAAGGTTGAAAGTTCTGAAGAGTTTGAGTTCAACACCGATAAGTAATATATTCTTTTATTTTGGAAGACAGTATGTGTGCTGGGAGAAATGAAAGAGAGGTTGTTAGATGCAGCATGCAAGTCAAGATACGCAATGCATCTGAGAAGCATGAAGATGTATTAGCATGTGAAGAAGCAATTCCAGCAGAATGTAACGTAGAGAAAATATAGGTCGATTGATCGAATCTACTTATTTCCTATCGATCAGAACAATAATCTGATAAGAATCTGGGGACCAAATTCTTTTTAGAGGAGAATGTAACACCCCTAAAATTTGGTATTTTGGAAAATGAGGATTTAGAAATCAAGATATTGATTCATCAAATTTTAAGAGTCCGAGAATTAATAAAAAGTATTTAATTGCATAGATTTGAAAGTTTTAGGGCCAATTTGCAATTTGAGAAAACCTAATTGATCAATATTTAGAAGTGTTGGGGGTCAAATAAGAATATTTATTGGTAAAAAATGCTAATGTTAGGCACTTAATTAATAGAGGGACTAAATTGAATAGTTGGCAAACCTTAGAGGGATTAATTGGAGGTTGGAGAGAAGTTTTGGGGGGTCAAAATCAAAATTTTTAAAAGTGTATAGATAGCATATCAACCCCTCTGTTCTTTTTTTTTTTCACCCTATGCACCATTAAGCGCTTTCTCTCACTGATGACCTTTTCCAATGACCTGAACCTTAGCAAATTGGGTACTATTCTTTTCCTCCCTTCATGATAAATGCAACCATATCTTTTTCTTCCAAAGCCTACCAATAAGGTGGTTGAAATTTGCAATGGAAGTCTCGATCATGTGGTAGTTGACGTGCTTGACAGAGCAATGGTGAAAAGAGGATTCTGGTTGTAGGCCTTGTAGCTCTTAGTTTATCGACCATGAGGATAGCCTTGGATTGAAGTTTGGCGCGGCGGTGAAGACAAAATTTAGAGAAAACCAACGCTATGGTGAGTGAGTCCTAGTAACTTTGAGGCTTCAATTAGACTTCAATTCAGCTGTAATTGGTGAAATTGATGTAGGGGTTGTATTTGTTGAGCTGAGATGTGTTGAGCGGTGTTGGTGGCAACTATGTTTGGCAATGACACAGTGGCGGCACTAGGGTAGCTTGTTTATGTTGATGTGGTGGTCACATGCATGAAAGTTAATCGTGGAAATTTAGCCTTAATAATAAGATATCAGGCAAATGGCCAGAATCGAGTTTAAAGTCATGTGCGTGTGTATATATATACCTTTAAATTCTTGTGACATATTGTAGAAATGAAGAACACACAATTTAATTTGGAAAATTGAAACATGTACATCATTATATAAGTTAGTGGACCTGGATTTTGTTATATCATGTGATAACCTTGGATAATTAGGTTAATTAGGTGATGAAAACTCTAATTTTATGTAATTGAGCTCTAAGTGGCAAAATTTGGATTATAAATCATAGTTGGGCTATTTATAAGCAATTTTGTGTAAGCTTACTCGTTATTGTTGTGCCCATGTGAGGTCCTACTGATTCGATACTTATTTTAAATAAGCCTATTCGTTATTTATTGTACCTTTGTGAGGGCCTGTTAAACCTATTTTTCTTGGAAGTAATATTCCATAAAATGAAATCCATGATTATTTGAGTTTCTTACGTTTGTCAGTCATTTGCTTCATGTACTTCTGTGAGGGTTTCCTTCCTTGATTTTGCTTTAGTTAAGTTGAACGTTCCCATTCTAGCATCAAGAAATTTCATTTTCTTATGTGATACTGATCAGCTGAATTCATTTTGCTTATAGCATGCTTGGCCTTATTGGCATATATGCCTTTGTTTCATATATCATTAATTTGTCTCGTCAGCATATTTGGATCCATTTTGTATATTAGAAATTTAGCCATGGTGGCATACTTGAAACCGTTTGGTATATTGCATGCTTGGTCTTGTTGGAAGTTGTTTATCTTTTGTTTGTCATATATAGGATAAGTCATCAGCCCAAAACTCTTGGTTAAATGATGGTACGTTAATCTTTGTTGAGTGCATGGATAGGTCGTAAGCCTATAACCATAGAAGTAACAGGACATTAATCTTTGCTAAATGCATGGATAAGCCATTAGCCCAAAACTCTAGAAGTAATGGGACGTTAATCCCTATTATGCGGATGGATTATGCCATAAGCCTGATGAAAGAATAAGAATAATCTAAAATGCATGTTTTGTTTGGATTGCTTGAAATTGCTTGTTATGCTTGGGCCTTTTTACTCTTACTTGTACTCTGCTTAAGGAGCAATAAAGATGGTGTGAATTTCCTAGTCTAGATTGAGCTGATGTCCTAGCCAAACAAGCCGACAACAATAACTCCTGTAGTAAACTAGTAGAGTTGGCCAATGACAATGTCTCTCGTGATAAACCAATTGAGTTGGTCGATGGTGATACCTCCCATAGTAAATCAATTGAGATGGCTGGGCTGTTCGAGCTAATGGCAACAACTCCTGAACTATTAACCCGGGATTTAAATATTTCTTTGTTTTGGTGTATTCGTGTTCTCTTTTCAATGCCATGTGGTATATATTCCGTCAAACTACTGATTCTTCTATAGATCTATTTGGTTCCTTGTTGTACATCCCTCACTGAGTTCTTAAGACTCACCCTACCATGTATTTCTTAAATATTTTCAGATAGGTATGAATAGAGAAGAATAAGGACTGATGGCTTGCTCGAAAGAACTATTTTATGATAGATACTTGGATATAATTTGATGGTGACGATGAGATTTGAGACTTTAAATAGGACTGGACTCAGATGGAAGTCTTTTATCATGTATATAATGTTGGTGTGTAGTTTTATCTTCAGTTGAGATATGCCATTATTTAAGAAACTTTAGAATGTGAATATATGTCGCACTCCATGTAGTGTTCCTTGGAGTTTGAAATTATGTTGCTTTTGGTTGTACATTTTACACTATCTGAAATGATCTTTTGGGTTAATGCTAAGTTGCTATCACTTGAGTTGCTAAATTTCAGGTTGTTGTGCAGCTTTTTGAATTGAAATTGAATTTTGGAGATGCATTTTAGATTTAAATTATTGTGGAAAGGATTGGAGTAGCACCTTGGCCCAAAGCAAACACCCTTCAAGGGGGTGCTACAATTATAATAGGAGCCTCTATAGCTAAGATACTTTTCATCCCATATTAATTTATTATGTGACAATTGAAAGAAAATTTTTAGCCTTTTAAATTGCATCTTATTATAATTATAACATGAGCCTATTGGGTTTCGAACATTTGACCTTACACTTTATGTGTGAGAATTATTCCACTGGGCCAAAAATTGCTTTGTAAGTGGAATCCTCTAGCAATTTTATAAGTAGGGTAGACACTTTTCAACACAATATGATAACATGTACAAATTGATTATTTTACTAAAATTCTAGTTGAACATAAAATATGTAGATTTTCTAGATAAATTATTAATGAAAAATAATCATATGCTGGAATGGGTTGGATTCAGTTTAACATAAAACCTTTAAAGTTGGGTTCGGGTTGAGGCTTATTAGATTGAGTACTTTTTGGGTTAGATTTGTGTTGAATAAAATTTTGTGATATCCTTACCTCAGCTCAACATGAAACAACCAAACACGATATGATTACCACCCCTATATATGAGCTTCAATAATGCAAGTGAATAGAGCTAGCTTGAGTCGAATTTTAGAGAAATTTTAAATGTCAGCTAAATATATATTTTCAAAAAATTGATATATATACAAGTCTAAATTAAATATTATTCCATTACCAGCTATATCCATTACTGGTTTTCATGGTATTTAATTTGTGAGTAAATTTTATTTGTAGCAAAAGGATTTATATATGGTACATTCATAAAAATGAAAGTAGAAAATTGAAATTAATTCTGCAATTAAAGAAAATCTAAAAGAAAATATATATGTGTGTGTATGTGTGAACTCCTCATCATCTTAATTTCCAGGAGATATATTCAAACACTACCGCACTAGGCATGTGCATATATGGATAGTGCAAATTTTATTCATATAAGTAGAAATTGCAACATACTGATGCATATATATGAAGATTTAAAACACACATTAATTATTGAAATTAGCACATGGAAAGCATGCAGAGGGGGGACACAGTTGTAACTGAGATATTTATATATCTTCAAAGAACAATGCATTTCGAGGCCAGCAGCAGAGTCCCCAGTTCCAGCAGAGATGAATGAATATACGTCAGCTGCAGGGAAGTGTTGTAATTGGCATAATTAGCATAGTTAATTGTTAATTAACTTTGGATGGATGCGAATTATGATTGTAATCCAAAGATTAATTGTGGTGGTGCAATAGAGGAAGGAATTGGTTAACTGTTTCTTGTTGAATTGTCCCACATGGAATGTTAGAGAAAGTGGAGACTTACTTGGACATTATAAAATCAAATGGAGGAGTTGAAGGGTTATTCCAACCCTTCACTTGTTCCACATTGGTTTTATAAATTAGTGTGGACTAGTTTATATTGAATTCAAGTAAGACTGCTTGATAAAGTATTCTTTAAGGGGTTTATATAAGTGGACCACATGCGCCTCCGCCTTGCCTGGCTCCGACTCTGGCTCTGGGTCGCGCAGTGTTAGGGCGAATGTCTCAGTCTCAGTCTTATCTTTTTGGTACAAATTTGATTTGAATTTTGAATTTAACTCGAATTTGAATTTTGAACTTAACTTGGATAATCGGATAAGGGCTAACTCGGTCAAGACCCGTTAGATTAGTCTACTTCGATTAGACTAAATCAAAATTTTGAAGATTAAGATGAGATTTAGCCTGATTGATAGAGATTAAGTAGGATTTGGTAGGAGGACGTGGGATACGTGGGCGTGATACTGGTGGACGTGTGTGGTTGACGTGGCAGAATATTATTGGCTGGGTGACATGTTAGAGGCCATTAACTGGCGGACTCTAACCTTGATCCCGTCCATAAATAGACTACCTTTGACAATTTTCAAAGACATAGCATTCGTCTCTCAGCACACTTAAGCATCCGACTTCTGCCCACTTTCTTGCTCTCTCTCAAGAATCCTTCTCTTCCCTTCCCTTCTCAGAAATATTCCTTGTTCCAAATTTAGATATATACGGTTATCTCATTCTTATTTGGCGACTGAGTATTGTTCAAGGTGAACGAAACAGAGTGCACCTAATCGTTCTGGACTATCTTATCCTGGAAGGAGCTGCGCTGTACTCGTTGCACTGGTGAGTCGGGGCGCTTATTTCTTCAAGGCAAATAGAATTTTTCTGTGATTTGGTTGTCCTATTGATTTTGTTACGATACAGAATCCTAAAGATAAGTTTACTTTTAAATTTTGGTATTTACATTAGATAAAACTGATAGTATGTTTTATTGTTTTATTGCCTCGGTTGATGTATGGATTTTGACTTTTCCTGGACTCATATCTGATTAAATAATTGCTAAAATTCTGGAATTTGATATATATATATATATATATATTTGAACACGCATGTTGTATGTTTAATTCTGACGACGCATGTTAAATCTGATATTGCATGCTTGATTTGAATCTCATATTGATAAAAACGCACGTACTGATTCAATTGTGATTATTTATTCTAATTCCTGATAATTTGATTTACATATTTATTTGCATGTTGGTATATCTTGTTGCGAATTTGGAAACAATATGAAGGTGTAGATTAAGCTGCCGCTTTTATCATTCCATTGCGCATGCAAAGCATCACAAGTGAGGTAGGCAGTTTGATCAACAAGAGCCACTGTATGGGGACTTTGAAAATAGAATTCTGCCAATGCATTATATATATATAAGAGAATAATAAAAATTGAATTAAGATAGCTAGATTTATTAATTTTATGGTTATAAAGCTAGTTCCATGCATCGTAATTTGCAAGAAAATTAACGGCATGCATGGTATATATATTATGTGCGTGCATGTGTCGTGTATATATGTTAGTACTAATAGTTCTCGAAATTAAAATTTAGAGATATATAAATCGATCAATTGGCCGGATACATATATATATATATATATATCTACTTACCGAAAGCGTCACCAACTTGAACTGGGCCTATTGTACCAAGCCGTGCTGCTAAATCAACACCTAAATCCCAACCTTGCGCACCAGCAACCCTGGTACCAGGTAGAGCCACAACCAATATCAAAAACACACACAATTTTGGAGGTGGAGATTGTCATTGTTCTAATTGCAAATTATAATTACAACCACTTTGTTTTCAATGTGATTAAAATATATTGTGAATAATATTGAGTACTGAATATTGCAGGGGTGGTGAAAGAGTTTGGCACTAGTCTGGGTTATATAGTTGTGGAGTATAATGCGGTTGGTGCGTACACTATATATTTATTACTTAGTTCTAAAAAATTATTGGCCTCAACACTGGCCAGTTGAATTTAATTATCTACATTGGTACTTGTTCAATGTGCTAGTACTATGATTCCCGAGCCCAAGGAATAAGTTAAAGATGAAGACCAATATTACATAGATATATCAACGACAGCCCAGCTAGCTACTTTGATCATGGTCTACGCTATTTTAATTGTTGAGTTTCGATTTATATCTAGTTTCTTGTTAATTAGGCACTACGCCGTTCACATATCTTGTTGATGGTGTACACATTAATTTACTTAGTTAATAATCATAATATTTGGGAGTATATTATAAATATATATATATATATATATATATTGCTAAGTTTGGTTTTTCTACCATATATACAAGGACATGCAAAAATACTTTTAATTAATAGATACCTATATAATTGGATATAATTGATAAAATTAAATAACGATAGTGTTTGCTTAGAAATGCTGCTTTATCCTTGACCATCAAGTAATTTTATTGATCTCTTAACAACTAGATGCCTGAAAGAATAATTTCCCCCTTAATTATTGTGTTTTTTCCGAACCTTAATTGACATCCTCTAATAATTATACGCATCTAGTTTAAAGTTATATCGGACGAGTGGATACAATTTCCAGTTGTATTGATGATTGTTATATTAAAAAATTATTAATTAATATATATTTCATACAACAATATAATTATTATTAGTAAGCTATTAAAAAATATCTATAGAGATTAAACAGTGAACCTGTCAATGTTAAATATCTTATAAGAATAGTGATTATTCATTGTTAGCTCACATTTTTTTGTTAGATAGGTTACATTATTGTTGTTGTTGTTGTTGTTGTTGTTGTTATTATTGTTGTTATTATTATTGTTATTAGTTTTCTAAAGCATGTATTCATCGTAAAGTGAGTCCAAACGAAACATTTTCAACGATGCACCTAAGGTTGACAAGAAACATCCGCATCCATTCAAACCACGATCTCGGCAGGAAGAACGGATCAAAGCAAGATCATTTTTATTATTTTAATTTTTGGATTGATGTTTTTCAATTCAATTAGTACAAATTAATATTAAATACACATTTTTTATTTGCAAATTGATGATTAATAGTAATATTAGTCGAAGAGTTTAATTTGGGTTGATTAATTAAAGTAATAACTCCGCTTATTAAAGTTAGTAAACAATAACTAATCTCAAATTGAAGTAAACATAATAAAAGTTGGATTGCCTTGGATCATGCGGCAATTTGACGCGCAATTGCAAGTGAAAATGCAAACAAAAAGACAAAATATTATCAAGCCATGCCAAAATAAACAATATTTGGTGATAATTTAAATTTGTCATAATACATATACATACAAAACATATATATTACGTGATAATCATTTTATTTTGTTGTGATAATGGTGATAATAAGTTTGATGATTATTACAATTGAATAAAATTAGTTATCCCTAGTAATAATTAATTAGGTATTCTTGTAATCTTGTGAGATGGAAAGTCTTTGTTAAGTATTCTTGATCAGTGTGCTTATCTCGTAAATGTTTTGAGTTTAAGGATTTAATTTCTAGCTTGCCTAGTGTTGCTTCGAGGAACCTTGTGGTAAAGAAGGTGAAAGGGTGCATGCCTTTGGTGGACCTTGGTGAGAAGAGGATAGAGGTGTGTCTTGTCTTTGAAGGATCCAATGGTGAAAGGGATGGAATGTATACCTACCCTCGGGGACTGCATGAAAAGAACAAATTGGGTACTGGGTTACTCAAAGGACCTCTAGGTGAAGAAACTAAAAGGTGGTTCTGTTGAATTTTTTATGAAGTTCCAAGTTCTAGTTTGAAAGGAGAGTCAAGAGCTTACCACATGGAGTGGTAGCAATGCGTGCATTAGTCCATAAAGGTTGTGTAATAGTGATTAGAAGAAGTTCCATCGGACTTATTCACAAACTGGCTAGCATACATATTTGTTAAGTTAATTATCATAATATTTGAAGTACATACTAGTCAAATATATAGCTAAGTTAGTTCTTTTCCCCATATATAAATGCTTTTATCGATCTTTTCGATGATGCCAAGGCACATTCACTACTATAGTCTTGAAAGAATAATTTCCACCTTATTTTGTTCTTTTCAAACCTTAACTGATGTTCTCTAATAAGTATATAAATTCTAGTTTAAAGTTATATCATAAAAGCATATACTTAATTTTCTATTATTTTTATTATTTGTTAGTATATTGTTGGTTATATTAAAAAGATATTAATTAATATATTTATATAACAATAAATTAATTTATTGTTAATGATTTATTCAAAATCATCAATAGAGATTACATGGTAGACTCCATCAATATTAAATATTTTATAAGAATAATTGAGTATTCATTGTTAGCTTATTTTTATTTTTTATTTTTTGGGATTAAGTTACATTATTTTTTCAATTTAAACTAATCGTAATGCGGCACCCATGGCTTGACAAAAAGCCTCTGCCTGTGTTCAAGCTGCAATCCAGATAAGAAGTGATCAAGACAGGATCGTTTCAATTTTCAATTTTCAAATTGCTAGTCTTGAATACTATTAATACAAACTAACATTAAATTAAATGCACATTTTCATTTTACAAAATGATGATTTAATAGTAATATTAGTTGAAGAGTTTAATTTGGGTTGATTTATTAAACTAATAGCTCTTGTTATTAGGATTAGGAAACAATGATTCCTAGATTGGAGTAAACAAAATACAATTTGGATTGCCTTGGATCTTTTGCTAATTTGATATGTACTTTTGCAAGTGAATATGCGAACAAAAAGATAAGTGTTTAAATACAAATTTTTGATACAAGTTCCGATTATTAACAATTTTGGTGATTTATATATGGCAACAAAATAACAATTTGTTCTCATATATGTTTCGTTAATTATTTGTCAGTGTAAATGTCTTACTAACTGTGAAATGATTACTCAAGTGCAATATTTGCCTATCACATTTTTAAAGATTATTTTATAGCAAAATAAAATTTTTATCACTTTTAAATGTATATCTTAAAGTATCAACTTTGACTTTGAGATTTAATATTTTGTCCATAATATTACTTTTTCTTCGTCCATAAATCGGATAACATTGTATATTAATAAATGCACTGACCATGCATTTTCTTAACATTGCAAGGTATATGTATAACTTCTTGAGGTTAATTATCTATACTGCAACTTGTCCCATGTTCTCATTAAATTATGTCTACTGTTATTCGCAAGCCCGATAAGTCAAAATGAAGGCCATCACAAAATATATATATATATATATATATATCAATAATAGCATCTACTTTAATTATATTCTATATTATTTTAATTGTTGAGTTTTGATCAGTAGTTTTTTGCTGTAATTAACTAAATAGCCATTTCACTAGTTTTTTGGTTGATTAAGTACCATGCAATTTAAATACTTTTTGATAGTGTAAGTATTTTATTTAGTTAATTATTATAAAACTTGAATTACTTGTTTTTCCCACATACATACAAAGATACATGAAAATGCTTTTAATTAACAAATAGATCATTGAATTTAATTATGTTTAGCTAGTTAATAATTTATCTCAATAAATATTCAATTCTTTGGGATAAAATTTAAAAATGATATTGTGTACTTGAAAAGATTCTTTATCCTCAACCATTAAGCAATTCTATTGATTTTGTTCAATGACGGCCTATGTGCATTCACTTCTGCAGGCCTAAAAAAATAATTTATACCTTATTCTATTCTTTCCAAACCTTAATAATTGGCATTCTAATAAGGAAATAAAGTCTAATTTTAAGTTATATAGATCAAGTGGATACTTTATCATGTTAAATTGATAATTATGCTGAGAAATTATTAATTAATATGTTCATATAATGATATAATTATTATCATTAATCTAGTAAAAATATCAACAGATATTAAACAATAAATTCCATCAATGTTAAATATCTTTAAGAACAATTGATTATTCGTTGTTAGCTCAAATTTTTTTGAGATTAAGTTTCAATGTTTTTATTATATGTACTAATCGTATTGCGAGTCCAAACTACAATTTTTTCATTGAGGGTTGACAAAGAACCTCTGCCTCCATCATTTTAATATTTAATTTTCATATCAATGTTCTTGATTTCATTTAGTACAAACTAATATTAAATACACATTTTTAATTTTAATTTGCAAATTGGTGAATTAAATAGCAATATATATTGGTTGAAGAGTCCAATTTGGGTTGATTGATTAAAGTAATAGCTTTGGTTATTAAAATTAGTAAACAACAACCTCTAGATTGAAGTAAACATAATAAAAGTTCGATTGTGTTGGATCTTAAGGCATTTTGATCTGCGCTAAAACAAATAATATTTGGTGATAATTTTAAATTTGTCAAAATGTGTATCTATACATCTATATATATATATTATGTGATAATCATTTTATTTAGTTGTGATAATGGTGATCATAAGTTTGATGATGATTATAATGGTATGAAATTAGTTATTCTAGTTAATAACTAATCATAAATATTTTATACAAGGTCAATTCCTATTATTAATAATTGGTGATTTATGTATGCAGCAATATGACAATTTGTTTTCAAGTATGTGCTGTTAATTATTTGCCATTGTAAATGTCTTACGAATTGTGAAATGATAACTCAAGCGCAGTATTTGTCTATTAAATTTTTAAAATTTTTTACGGCAAAATAAAATTTTTTGTCACTTATAAATGTCATCATAAGCGTCAATTTGGACTTTAAGATTTAATATTTTGTCCATAATACAAACTTCTTCTCTTCTCTTTTTCTGAGTCTATAGTACTTGAATAAATTGATCAAATGCAGGGTTTAACTAATTATATGATTATTAAATATAATTGACTTCATAAAAATTAATAGGTGTCAGTTCATTCAGTTTATAAATTATTTGAAATGCAAGTGGAAGAATAGAATAAGTACAAGGTGCTCCTTTGTTTTCGGTTGACATTATATTTGTACATTATTGAGATAACAACGCAAGTTCCCATTGTTAATAATTGGTGATTTATATATGGCAACAATATGACAATTTTTTTTCACATATGTGTTGTTAATTATTTGCTATTGTAAATGTTTTATGAATAGTGAAATAATAACACAAGCGCAATATTTGCCTATTAAATTTTTAAAAATTATTTTATAACAACATAAAATTTTTTATCACTCATAAATGTTTTCATCGAGCATCAACTTTGACTTTGAAATTTAATATTTCGTCCATAATATAAACTTTTTCTATATTTATTTTCCAAGTCTATAGTACTTGAATAAATTGATCAAATGCAAGGTTTAATTAATTAGTTGACTTCGCACAAAAATTAATTTGTGGGAGTTCAATTCAGTTTATAAATGATTTGAAATGCAAATGGAAGAATACAATAAGCACAAGGTGCTCCTATGTTTTTGGTTGACTTTACATTTGTACATTATTGAGATGACTTACAAGTTGTCAATATGAACATAATTTTTAACTTTTAAATATTGTGGCAAAACTATAGAATTTCTTATTTATCAACCAAAACACATTCATCATTTGGTACATTTCATCTTCAGGGTATCTGTTTTCCCTCACAATCACTAATAACAAATATTTTTACATAAGCATCCGTGAAATGACAGTGATCAATGAAGAACGTCTTGTGGCTATTTTAAGTGTATTTTATCTATTTTTATTTAAAAATTTTAACGCATTGCAGAGAACATTAATCACTTTTAAATCAATTGATTAAGATCTGAATGCCACTGTTAAGCAGAAAATTAAGTGATTAAGAATTAAGCACAACATACTATAGAAGAGGTTTACATATTTTGTGCAAAGTTCTTAACCGATTAAAAGTATAGCACTAAGGCTTGCAAACATCATAATTGATATGGAGATAAAATAATAAAACCACCTCGCCTTTTAGTATTATGCCCAATCACTCTATGGATCTACAATTTTTATGCCGTCGTGCCAGCCAGCTCAATTATAACTCACATAAGACTAGAGGGTCTCGACTATAATTACTGTCATCAGACTTCAACGTGAAGGCATGATGTGATGGGCATTTGTCAATAATTCAAATATATAATTACCCTTAACCATAACAGAACAAAACAATGCTATGCATTTTACTATCCAACTTCAGTTGTAAAGGATGCTCCTTTTTTTCCCACTCGTGACCTTGAGTATCGGATGCTTTTTGTTGGGATAATCATGATGATCCTAACAGTTTCTTCTAGTTTTAAACTATACTTTTGTCCTACACAACCTGTGTGGACCCTAGTAACGGACGTGCTGGACAACTTTGTATATGTGGATATTGCCAGTGGAAAAGTTAACTTGCGATTGCACAACTAAAACCTTAATAGAGGATTGAAAAGACACCATCATAAGAGCTATACTGAAACACTAAATTTCCAACGTATATATGCTCATTACCTTACCTACAGCCTTCACCTTAAATGACAACAGCGACAATACAGTAGACTCAAGCTAAATGAGAGCAGAGAATTGTGGAGAAGTAAGAGAAACCACAAGGGACTACTCAAGTATGTAACAATAACTCACCACTTTAGGAATTCACCAAAGAGAGGAACCACAAGGGACTACTCGAGTATGTAACAATAATTCACCACTTTAGGAATCCACCTAAAAATTTAGAGTAAGAACAAATATATTTCTCTTCTTAAACATAGGCCAGAAGCTCAAAATATGAATTGTATTCTTAAAACAGTCTACAATAAATTATTACAAGAGGTTGTGTAACGCCCCACAATTTTATTTCATATTTAATCGATCTTACCTTATTTTATTTTATTTATTATTTAAAGTTTAAAAAATATAATGCTTTAGAATAATTTTTAAATTTATTAATTATTTTATGCTATGTTATTTTATTTTCTTTTAGTCTTGCTTTCTTATTATATCAATTAGAAAAATGATATGTGTGTGTGTGTGTATTTCGCATTAGATTTACCTCTTAGTTAAATAGTAAAAATTAATATTTAAATCCATAAATATATATATATATATATATATATATATTAGATATTGCAATTCTTGAGAAAAAGTTATATTTTTTCATAAACTAGTATTATATTGTTACAAAGAATTAATAATTGAGACTTTAGGAATTAACTAAATTATCTTGAGAAAATATAATGAAAATTATTCTTCTTATTATTATTGTCTTAGTTTATATTCCTTATATTTTGCAAACTATAAAAATTTTAACTTTACTTGGATTAATGTTACAAGGAGTGAATTTTTTATCCCTAGTTAGTAATAATAGTAAGAATCTCATTAGGGTTAAACTACTTCTCTCGTATATAGGTATATATATATTTCCTAGGAACTAAACCCTGATTCTATTAGACCAAAAAAGGCGTGGGGGGAGGGGGAGTGGAATAGAAAAATGGACGGAAAAAGAAAAATGAAAAAGGGAAAGAAAGAGAGAAGTCAATAGCAACACGATTTGATTTTTCCATTCATTCAAGCACATCGTCTCTCTTGGAAGAGTGAAGCTAAGGTCCATCCCTTAATTATATTTGCAATTGCCAATTAAGTGTGGAAATTGGGATTTATTGGCAATCAGCTGCAAGCCTATAAATGCCGCCCAAATTTGTTGTTCTTTCCTTGATAATCAGCTGCAAATTTTGACTCAATGGCTAATTTTGAAATTTCATGATTGTGTACGGAATTTGCTTCTATCTTTTCTGCATGTGGGATTACTCAATTCTATAGTAAAGTATGTGTAGAACTTGATAGCTGCCAATTTCATTCAATAAGAGTGGTGTTCAATTAGTGTTAAAGGGACAATTAGCCATGGAATGGGAATTGCCATGAATCACGTCACACGATAACGATTCTTCCTAATTGAAATTACTCAATCTATTTTCTTCTTTAAGATTCTATCTTGTTACTTTTTAGATTTAATAAATTATTCATGAGGATTATGGTCGTGTGTTAGTAACTAGTAATGGAACTCCCTTCAAATAAAATAGAAATTTTGGAACAATGGGATTTAGTTGCTGTAACGAATTGTTTGAAGTTGTTGAAAGTAGCATTACATGTGGTATTTCATGAATGTTTGATTGTTAATTAAAGGATCTTTCTTGGTGGATTTTGGAATCAAGTCTTGAATTTTATGTCCCACAACTGGCATATTAGATTCTTAATTGGTGTGGCCTTGTTGCAAGTGCGAATTGCATAGAATATTTGACATATGATTTGGATTTAGAAGAGGTTGTGCAGGAGTAAATTTAAGTTGCAAGTGAATTAAAATTATGATACAAATACTAAGAGGAAAGATTGCATTTAGAATGTTACTGAATCTGTCATTCAAGATACTATAGGCTTATAGTACCTGTAAGTCTAGTTCTAAGTAAATTTTATCTTGTTAGTCAGTTAAATTGGTGATTGATATGCTTGCTAATTGAATTGGATGACTTAACTATTTATTCAATTGGCACTGAGATAGGATTGACTTCTAGGACCGATCTTGAAGGTGAGTGCCTAAATTTATAACTATTATATGATATTATTTTTCAAATCTAAAAGGATATACATATAGTAACACATGCTATGAAACTTCCTTTCAATATACATTGCACTATATATGTATTCCATTGGACAATATTTTTCCTATTTTATTTCTAGACAAAAGAAAACCTATGCTTTTGTGACTTTTTTTTAATGCTTTTAGACTAGCAAATTAAACTTGATGATCAATTGAATTGCTGGATTTACTATTACTGCTACTGTTATTATTAGTTGGATCCAATTTGGTCTAGGTGTGCGAGGGACTTCACTTGGCAATAGTAGGCTAGCTGGTTGAATCCCAAACTCCCATGGCCTAATCCCCTCAATGCACAACACAAGCCATTCGTGGCTGATATAGGTTGTTGGATTTCTTGAGGATGTTCGGGTACTATTTTGTTAAGGTTGCACCTTGCTGAGAATGATAAGATACTATTACGATAGGAGTCATAAGACTAATTTGCTACAGCAAACACTGTTTGATCATCCCATTTAAGTTATTAGTCTAGAAAACTACTTATTAAAATTCTTAACTTGTTACCGCTTGACTATTTAATGTTTCCACTTATGTTTTTCTCAAATATTTTTACTGTACAAATCATGTTAAATTCATGAAGTCACATTGCACACACTTGGCATTCATTGAGCCTTTTACTCACACTCTTTTCTTCTCCATAACTTTTTTCTAGCAAACCTAAATCCTAACCTTAGTGAAGAAGTGGATCCTGCATATGATGAGCATCAAGATTGAAGTCGTAGATTAGATCTTACAATAGACTACTATATTTTCCTGAGCTTATCATTTCTATTTTATTTATTGTGGATTCTAGTTGTTTTAATTGAGGTAGGTAATGGTACTTGAGTTTTTGTGTTATTAGACTATTATTGGATTTGTTTGAGTTCTTGTCTAACTTTATGATTTTGGATTATTAATATCATATATTTGGGATTTAGTTTCACGTCTCGAGAATAGATTGTATGGTTCAATTTTGGAGTGCGATAGGTAGCCTTATGCATTCAAGGCTTTGAATAACCTTTCAAAGACAGCATGATTTCCAAATAGGACACGCTTAGCAAAATTTTGAAAATTGAAAAAACTAATGAGTTTAAATAGGAAATATTAAGGAAAATTGTGGAAGACTTATTAACCAAAAAATCAAGTAAAAAGGAACCATTGAAATGGATCAAAAGTCAATTGACTCTTTGATAATCCAGAACCAATCACAACAGACATCGATCTAGCAATCATCTTAAATTCAATAACTCTATGTAGAAAATTGGTCATGAATTTTATTGGGAATGAAGTCGAAAGTCAAATTCGCAAGAGGATTGGGAATGTATAAACATGTACATAGATCATTTTAATTAATCCAATCATTCAATCGAGCACGCTAGACCTACATTGTCCCTAGTAGATATATATCCATGAAATAATTGACTAAGTGGAGCAGTTAAGTAAAATAAACTTTCTCAAGTCAAATGGGTGCATTAGGATTCACATTGCAAAACGCAGATCTCCCTTCTATGTGGAAATTTTAATAGATGTTGTCTTCTCAACTTTTAAGATATTTGGTCTTAATTCCAAGATATGATGAAAATTCCAATCCTCAATGGCAATTAACAACTATAAGTGTGCACCTTTACAATCAGTCATATGACGTCAAATATAGGGTGTTCATGATCATGCAATATGAGAGAGCTTAAGAGAATTATTCACTTTCGACATTAATGCAAGAGGTTTCTTTACCGCTTTGCAAGAAACAAAAATGCATGGAGATATATGACCTACTGTGTATGCGTTTGGGAGAAGTTTTTAGGGTTGGTCGTGCGAGGGTGGTTTAGTGCTTGTAGGTTGAATTAATTAACGGTATGTGGCAAATAGGACCAGGATCTCATGGACTTGATATCATCTTTTTATATTTGTAAATGATGCTTTTCTTTAATTGAATGATTTATGTAATTCAAATTTTCACTTCAACTTTTATGAATGTATCATGTATAATTCTTTTTGAAATAACATTTATTGAAAATTTAAATGCCAAGAAAAATAACAGATATAGTAATGGAATTGATATTCAATGAATAATTTTGCCAAAAACACCAAAAATGTGTGTAAAATGAGATACAAATTCCACGGGAAAATTTCTAGACAAAAAGGAAAAAAACCATGATGCAAACATCCACAAAATTCGACTACAAAAAACAGCAATATAAAACCATCCAAGTTCTCATTTTTTAATATTGAGACAACAAAACATTTGTGCAAAAACAATAAACTACTTCTAGTAACTTATATTGAGAAACAATATGAAAATCCCAAATAAACGCATAAAAATCTTGACCTAGTAACACTTTTAGTGAAAAATCGTGACTCCTGCACCTTGAAATTAATTGTCTTCTTGTCTTGTGGAAATTAAATTCACATACCCAAAGCCATCCCGAAAACTCACGGTAAATTAATTCCTCAATTTTGACAAACAAATTGTTGAGATTTGATTCAATTACTTGCTGCCAAGTTCACTAGGATTCTTAGTTTCCAAGGGATGGACAAATCACTTCAAGTTTCAATAATTTAATAGTTCACATTCTAAAATAGTGGCATTTCTAGCTAGTTCACAACATACTTTAATTATTACTTCTCTTCCAAATCTTTTTTTTTTTTTTCACTTTTCTGATTTATCTTGCGAAGTTTTTCCATTTTTAACTAAAATATCAACTTAAATCTCTTATAATTTTTGGATTTTGTAAGAATCTTCATCAACCATAACATTCTTGAAGCAGGTAAATTTCTTTGATCTTCATCCAAGTCATGCATATTTTTTGTTGGAATCATAATATTCAGAATTAGAAAAGACATTTACTTGTTTGTTTATAATGAAGGAGTCTTCTTCAATTTGAAACTTCTTAATGTCAATGTCATCCCATGTGAGTGCCATTACTCTAGGTTTTGTTTGTTTTATGTATGTTTTCAAAGAAAAAAAGAGAAAAAAAAGGGGGGGGGGGGG
>JACGDI010005814.1:294243-341024 GCA_014898725.1 Jacaranda copaia
TACGTGTGGGACATTCATGTTAGATTCCTTGCACTTGGCTTCTCAAATTTGGTTGTGCACACATGGGTAGATTATGTTTAATGATTGAGAATCACAAATTTTATCAATTGAAAGGTCAAACAAATTGAATTGCTTTAGTTGATGTTTTCTTCTCATGATTAGGTAACCAAAGGTGTTATAATTAGTTCACTGGCCCACCAACTGCATTAATAATTAATGTTTGATTATGTAGAGATTCTAAGAATTATTTTAGAATTTGAATTCTTATATGATTCCTTCAGGTCTAGTCAACTTACTAAGATTGCGCCATAATTCATCCATGTAAAAATAAAATTGATGATGTATGTTTACTTCAATTAGGGGGAATTATTGGAATTGTTTCATATTTCCTCAAGTTCAGTTAAAATTTTGTAGGAATTACCTCCCTATATTAAGCAAAAAAGAAAGGGACAAAGAAAGAAAGAGAAAATTAGTAAATTATTTTTAGCACCCCTTGGGATTGTTGATTTTGAGGCAATAGAAGCTCATGGCACCTGTAAGACTAGCTCTAAATGTGTGTGGCTTTACTAGTAATCTAAAGTAGTAGTTGTTATGCTTATTAAATGAATCAAGTGACTCAGCAATTGATTTAATTGGCTTGAGATAGGTGGCTGACTTCTACAATCAATCTTAAAGGTGAGTGCCCAAATTTATATGTATTATATAGTATTATTTTTCAAAATCTAGAAGGTTATGCGCTATAACATAATCTACTGACTGTTATTCCATTTTACACAGTACTATAATATTCCATTGTGAACATAAGTTCCTTTTATTTTATTTCATGATGCAAGAAAAAACATGTTCTTTTATGATATTGTTCTTATAATGTTTTTGGATTAGTAGTTAAATATTATGATCAATTGATGACTAAATTTATTGTTCTATTTCCTATATGTTGGATCCAACTTAGTCTAGGTCTACAAGGGACTTTACTGGATGGCAATGGGCTTGCCGTTGAACCTTAAGCAACTTGGCTTAATCACCTCAGCACACAATAAAAGTCATTTGTGGCTAAGATAAGTTGCAGGATTTTTCGAGGACCTAGGCTCGAGCATTGTTTTGGTAAAATCATGCCTTGCCTGGAGCAATAAGGGACTATCATGGTAAAAGTCATAAGGTTGATTGGCTACAACAAATACTATCTGATTATCGCATTTAAGTATTAATCAATAAAAATATTTACTAAAGTCTTGTTTCATTACTACTTGATCAATTATTGCTTTCCACTCATATTCTTCTCGAACATTTTTGCTAAACTAATCATGTTATATTCACAAACTCATATTGCACACATTTATCATTTACTGAGTCCTTTACTCACAGTTGATAATTTTCTTTAATTTCCTTCTGGTAGAACTCGACCCTAGCCCTAATGAGGAGGTGGATCCTACTTACGATGAGAATCAAGACTGATGTTTTATTTTGGGACGTTTGCAGTAGACTAGTTCTATTTTGTATTAGCTTATTAGTTTCTCTTTTTATGGTCTTTAGTTGAGGTTAGAGTATTGGGCATTTTAAGTTTTTTCTGTTGCAAAATTTATTTGGACTATTGTGAGTGTTTGGATTTCAATTATCTAAGATCATAATTTTGGATAATTTCAAGCCTCGAGACTAGATTGTATGGTTTTATTTTGGGATATGACAAGTTCATGTAGTGCATAAGTGTATTCCTTCTAGACAACACAAAGTGGGTGTATTATTCGTAAAGAAATCATCAATAAGAATTTTGGTAATAGAATTTGGTACTAGTACATAAGTTCGTAATTAACATGACTTGCTTAGTATTGGTCAGCTATGCAACAACTAATAGATATCATCGTGTTGTTAAACTAAATGGAAAGAAAATTTTCACTACAACTAGCAACAGATATAATCAATATAGAGTTTTGATCATTTAACCTTCCAAAATGTTGAGTGTCTTGTTGTTGCCAAAGCAAGAAGGTGGATTGCCCAAAAGATTATGTCATGTTAATGTGGAGCTCATTTTCCACATTACAAAGAAAGATTCTATTAAAGGTTTCCCCGAAGTCAAATTTTCACAATAAAAATTCTTGATACTTGTCAAATGGGAAATAATGTAGAACTTCGTTAGAACCCAAGAACGAGTCAGTACTACAAGGATACTAATTGCATATGGATCTTTTTAGACTGTGAAATCTACTTCCTTCAGTGGTAAGAAAACTAAATTTGTGATTGTGGTTTACCATACGCAATTTACTTGGGTATTGTTCTTAGCTAATGAATGATGCATTAAAGTCACCCATTCCACTCTGTAAAATGTTGTTGAATGAAAAAAAAAGAAAAGAAAAAGGAAGCTAATATATTTGGAAAATGAAAGTGGCTACGAAATAGAACTTGAAGAAATTAAATTACCGGATTATGTGAACAATATGGATATATATTCATAATTCTTTTGCTCCCAAAAATATTAAGGTTAATTTTTTACCCAAAAAATAGTAGATATTTTTACTTTTCAATTTAACTACACACTTTTATTTCAATAAAATTTTAAAATTTATCAAAAAAAATTATTTGAACAAAGTAGTTGATAATATAGTTATGTTGAAACAGACAAACTAATTATTCATGTGTAATAATTTTGTTTTATATTTCAGAGATATACTAACTTTATTTTTAGTTGAAGTATATATTTTCAAATTATATTTGCATCTTAATTAAATAATTACCTCATCAATAGCTTAGAAATTTCAATATATATTTTTGAATAATTTATATTCAATATATTTCATAATTAAAAATAACCTAGCAACCATGAACTTCTTTTAAATATTATAATTCGCTTAAAATACTTTATAGCTTACACAGTTCTTATACGATGGATAATACACCTATATTTGGGACTATCAAATCATTTTTTTTTTTTTTTGGATGAAATAGTTTAAAATTTGATAAATGAATAATTTTGCATTGGTTGCAATACAAATCCTGGACTTATCAAGAGTTTTTTAAATTTAATTATTTTTAACATAATCTCTTTTAAATATGTAAAATATTCTTTGTTAAAATCTATATTTAGAATAGTACTAATATTTCAATTTAAATTTAAAGTATATTATAAATATGATAGATTACTTCTCACAACTTCTATAATCTCAATTTTATTTTTATATTATTAAAATTTCAACTAAAAAAGTTTTGATTTTTCAATAGCTAACACAATAATAGAAAACCCGTTCTCAAATATATGAAGCAAATTCTTCAAGGATATATAAATATACTATTGGTGTAGCTAAAATTTTCAAAAACTTGATAAATGAATAATTAAAATGTCCAGTGACATCAATCTTTACAATTTTTAGCACATTTGCACACT
Organism: Jacaranda copaia; assembly: GCA_014898725.1. Classification (NCBI taxonomy): domain Eukaryota; kingdom Viridiplantae; phylum Streptophyta; class Magnoliopsida; order Lamiales; family Bignoniaceae; genus Jacaranda; species Jacaranda copaia. Next base: position 297,620 of record JACGDI010005814.1, read on the forward strand.
TTTCAATATTTATGCTATATACGTTTATCTACTCATTTATCGAATAAGAATTTGCAAAAGAATGTTTTATACATATTATTTGGTAGAAATAGTGTTAGATTGCTAAAATTTTATTGAATATGGGAATCATATTAAATTATTTGTACATTTTGTGTTTAATAAAATTGAAATGTGTTATTCGTTAATTTGAAAATTAAAAAAGATTAGTTAATATTTTACCATAATTTACATATTATTTGAAAATATGTTATTTGAATATAATCTTTAAAATGATGAAACAAATAGATAAACAAAAGTAAATAAATCCTACTATGTTGATACATAATTAGCATTTTAAATCCTCAAGTATCATAAAAAAAATTTACAAGGACTTTTGCATTATTAACGAGATATCATAGTAAAGATTCTTTTATATTTCTAAACAATTTTTTTTTCTTTTATATATATATATCATATTAAATGTATACTTTACATAACAATTTTTGTAACACCCCTAAAATTTGCTATATTTTAATATTTTATCTAAATATTATTTTTTGGAAATTTATTTAATATTTGTAAAAATATTTCAAAAATTTTTTGGGTTAAAATGCAATTTTTAAGGGTGTAATTGCATATTTATTTAATTATGGGGGGTTAATGTCTAATTTTAACAAATTAAGAAACCCAATGTGGGAACCTATGAAATTAGTTGCTAAATTGAATTGCAATAAAAACTTTTGGGACCTAATTGAATGATTTCCTAAATTGCTGGGGTTAATCTATAATTTTGGAAAAAGCTAAATCTATAAAAATGGAAATTTGCAATTTCACTCCACCATTTCATTTCTTCACCAATGAGCACTTTCTCTCTCTCTCTCTTTGGCGAACTCCACCGAGCACCCTCTAAAACCAGAAACTAAACCTGCCATCACCTTCCTCTCACTCCTAGGACGCCAGGAACCCCATATGCAAACTGACATCGCCAGTGAACGACAGCGAAATTGAGGTCCAAAGTTAACCTAGGGTGGAGCTTGGCAGAACTTGATCTCTAACAACTGTTTGGTGAGACTAATGGTTAGGTCTTGTAGCTTTCAAGCTTTGGAACACGGTGGTAGCACCCATTGTTGCAGACAACTACTAGAGGCGACATAATTGAAAGTCGAAGACATGGCAAAGCTAAGTGGCGAGTCTTAATTTTTAGAGAGACTGAAGCTTAATTTAGACTCAAAATCAAAAATTGACTTGGGGGTTGAGTTCTTTGAGCTAAGGTGCATCGAATGGTGGTGTTGTTGAAATTTTTTGGCGGTGGCAGTCAAGAAACAAAATCTTTGTCTCGCTGCCAGGAATACATGCATGCAAATGGATCATTAAAGTTCCAACTCATTTGTGAGATATTGGCATAAAATGATGATTATTACATATGTAATTGCATGTGTGTATATACACATTCCAATCACCGCCAAATCTTGTACTAGCATATATTATGATAGAAATAATTGATTAGGACACCCATGCATAAAACGGAACAACTTGGATTGATTAAATGAGCCCACTGAATTCAAAATAGTATTATTTCATGTAAACTATAGGTTATATAGCATACTAAGTGTAGAAACCCAAATTTTATGTAACCATGATTTAATCGACTAAAGCTTGGATTTTTATTGATAACTAGATTATTGTCATTGATATTGAGTATCATTATGGAATTATGTATATAAGTGAACCCCATATATGTCTATATATTTGATACTAATAGCATGTTTAGGGCAGTAATGTCAAATCAAACTTTAGCCAACGTATCAATAGGATAATCACTCAAATTTGGGGTTGTTATTGGTATGATTCTAAGTGTTAGTGATTGTTAAGGTTGAACATGGATTTTAATGTAAGGTTACTCTTTTGAATAGGTGATGGAGGATTTGACCCTAAGGATCAGTAGAGTTTGACTACATTATTGATGTGATTAAGGTAATCATCTGCTAACTTGGCAATTCTTTAAGTAAAGCAATGTTATTGTGAACGAACATTATAAGGTTTAGTTGATTTGATACCTGTCTTTACTCTTATTACTATTGTCAAATGACTACCAAACCATGTGAGGTTCTACTGCTTGATATTTGATCTGATTATTGCTATTGCTGTTTCATGAACTCTATAAGGTTCCACCTATTTTATCTGTCGTTCATTGAATAACATTGTTTATTGTTAATTGCTGAGCTTCTGAATTGTACCATTATCTAATGTGTATAAAAAATGTATGGATCAACTGCTTGTCTTTGTTCTGGTACCATGAACAATTATGTGTCTTATATGTTGTCGTATCGACTGAATAGTATCCTATACTAATGTTAGCCATCTTGGCTTTCCGTGATTGATGCTATCTATTATTTTCTACCGTACTAGCTTAATAAAAATTGTACTATAAAACCTATTGTTCTGCCATGTTGGTATTTGATTTATTGATTAATCAAATCAAAAAGCATCTATACAGGAGAACTATTTCTAAGTACGTTGCCAAGTTGTTACGCTTGAGCTACTATTAATGCCAAACTATTATGCTTGAGCTACTATTATCGCTAAGCTATCATGGTCGAGCTACTAAACTGATTGTTACTGTACTGAATTGAATTGTTATTGTACTATTATGAAGGTATAAGGATGTTCTAATATGCATGATATATTTGATTTATTAACTTGCATATGTGGTTAGATTTGTTGTCCTTGTACTTGTATTCTACTCATAGAGCAATAAGGTTGGAATGGTATCCCAATCTAGAAGACCGATGTCCTAGGCAAATGAGCCACATTTATGCCTCCCGACTATGATTAGTTGAGATGTCCCTAAACCTCCCAAGCAGGATCAGTTGAGATGAGCACGTTGTTGAGTTGATGGTCATAGCTTCCGACCTAGCATTTGCTAGTAACTTGATTTCCTGTGTTGTTCTTTTTTGGCATTAATTTGTTGGCCTTATGCTAAACTATTATTGATTGATATTTATAGACCTTGATTTCCAATTGGCCATGCATTACTTTACACTATCCTCACTGAGTCCTTATGACTCACCTTTGTGTATTACTCGTCTTTATTCAAACAAGAGGATATGAGGAATGACAAACCTTGTAGAGATGACTTGTATTGGAGCCTATTATGTATATGCATACATGATTGCATTTCGAGTCATTTTGTTTAGAGATGTTATGACGTGTCATGATTACTAATATATTTTTGGTTTGTATGTATGAATCATGGTACTAGTGGTGACATTTTGTTTTGAATGTTGTTGAATTTCTTATTATGGTGTTCTCATTGAAGATATCATTTTTTTTTTCTTTTAATTGAAGTTTTCCTCAACCTTGATTTTGCTTGCCATTTTTCTCCAGTGCCTAATCTCTTTGTGCATGCAAACAGAATCACATATATAATTAATTAACTAACATTTCTTTGCTCACCCTCCTTGACTCTTTGCATGTCTCCATTCAATCACACACATACACTCTCCATCCAACACTTCGTAAGCACATAAAAATATAGTTGGTGTGCAACTCCAACAACGTAGAATTAATTTATACATTCAGCCCCCCCCCTCTCTCTCTCTATATATATATATATATATATACTTATATCTTGATGATAGTTTTTTGTTTTTCAGTTCTCTTATGATTCCCTAATTTTCTCTTATGGATGAAAGAACGAGAGCAAGTGGGCAACGAAAGGTTTTCATCTATTCAATTTCCATTTGCTCTCTCGCCCACATCTCCCTATCGAATGAGAAGAAAAATAAGAAATTAATGCAAATGCAAATTTGCTATATTAGTATCTATGCATGCCCATGCGTGCATGAATGAAATTTATGTATTCCCATGTGTCAGTGGAACTGAAAGATACTAATATACCACTACAAACTCGCTGACACTTTAAAATAACATAGTAATAGTAATAGAAAAATACCACTATAATATAAATTTAATGAAAGTTGGTTAATAAATATTAAACAAATTAAATATGATTTATTAAAAACAATTAACATAACTATATGTTAAAGGAAATTAACTAGTATCAATACTTTTGTTTTAGAAAAAGAATACCTCACATAATTTACTTATGGCTTGAATGAAATAAATATTTCATAATTAGATAAAGAATAGGAGTATTAATAATTTCTTATTAAAATTCGTAAAGCAAATGAATGTTATTAAACAAAAAAACTGTTCGAATAATTAAATTTATTTTTATGTACTGACCTCCTAGTGGGGATTTTGTTTATATGAGAGATATCTCAACAGTAAGACAGGGAAATAATTTATAAATTATTTTAAAATTTTATTGGACAATAAATACATAGCAGTCTATTTAAATCCTTCATTGCCTATTCAAGTTATTTATGAATTATCCATCAAAGCATCAAAATCTTAACTTTTTTTTGCATTAGAAAATACACTTTTAAAGCTTCTAAGAGAAATAATGAGAAAAAAAGTAAGAGGGTGACATTTTTGATTAAAAATTTACAAAAAATTAGAGTTGTATTACGAATTTAATTTAATAAGATTACTTTTTACATGTTTAATTTTTAATTTCAATGTTTAGTTTATTTTCACAAACTTTCATAAGAATACTTTTGTCATATTTAATTTTTAATTTTAAAATTTATTTTATTTGCACAAAATTTTCATGAACACTAGTAATTCAAACATGCAAAAGAATAATAGTAGAGTATACAATTTTTAAAATAAAAATGGAACACTCCTAACTTTAGCATTTACGAAAATAAAATTTTAAAAATTAAAATATTAATTCTTGGGGTTTAAAATATAATTAAAAAGGACTTAATTATAAAGAATTTGAAAATTTTAGGGGTCAATCTATAATTAAAGTGGGTCAATTAGGTCAAAATGAGGCATTAACAAGTTGAGGACTTAATTGAAGCTAGGAGAAAAGTTTTGTGCGTTAATTTGCAATTTGAAAACTACGTAAATAAATAGTGAATCAGCCCCTTAAATTTTTTCAATTCTCACTTGCCAATCTGCAGCTCTCACATCAATGATTTCACTCTGGTGTCAATGATCACCCAAAATAAATTTGACCAGCAACTTTTGCAGGTCATTGCGAACACACCCACATTTGAAACACTCAAAATCGGCTACCAATGCATCGAAAATTTGAAACCAAAGTAAAGCGATGGTGGTTGGTGATAAGTAAGATATTGCTGGCGATGAAAAGGTAAAATTGATGGGCTCAGCGAGTCGAAGTAGCTGGTAGCTTAAATTTGGAGTTTCCGATGGTGGCAGATGAGTAATTTGAAAACGAGCATGGTGATTGGCAGCGGGATTATCAGTTTTGGTGTAATTAAGTTGCGAGACAATGGTGGAATAAGAAATTTATTGAGGCATTTTGTTTAGTGTTGCAAAGTGCACCTTTTGGGTAGTGGCACATAGCAATGGTTTGATGGTTCGATAGCAATGCTCTGGTAGTTGATGGTTAGCTTCTTCGGGATGACAATTCAATTGCATGTGGCCTATTATCATATAGTAATTTAGGCTCAAATTCAGTCAATTGGGTAAAATTTTGGCTGATCAATTAAAATTAATTCATAAATTTGATTTGCTAAACTTGTTACACCGATCCTAAAGTGAATACATGTTACGTAGACTAAATTATGTAATTGTAAGCTACACGATTAAATATAGAATTTGATTGTAAAATGATGAATAGACTGAAAAAGTTAATAGAAGTCTGACTATCTTTTATTGAGTTAACTGGTATGTCTTGATTGATTTAAATTGTATAACGTACATAATGGATAAAAATTAAAAGAAAATTATAAAATTCATGAGAAATCTAAATTGTGTGATATTATGAAGATTGATTGTTATTAAGAACATGTAAAATTTGCAAGGGCAATGTAAATTTAGAAATTTCTGGGCTTAGAACATCATATTTGTTATTTTAGGTAAAATCCTATTCAAATGATTAAATGTCTCTTGATTTAAATTGGTTAAAAAAGTTAAGTTGATTTCTTATGTCAGTTTAAGTTAGTCACATCAAATTGTAATTATGGATTGAAATGATTGGAATAAGATTCATGGTGACAAGTCAAAACACTTGGATATATAAGTTATGTACAGTGCTAGTGGGCTTAAATTGGTATTTAGGACATAATCATTGTTAGTTTAGTCAATTAGTGTGATTCAACCTAAATTTTATGTAAATTTCAAGGATAATTATAGAAGAAGAATTTGAATTAATTTATTAATTGGGGCGATTATGATCCTCGTAAGTATTATGATATTAACAGCATATTAGCACGTCACCCCTCAATAATTTTGGAATTAAACCTTAAAATATAGTATTAATTGTAAAATAATGATATTGGGAGTGTAAATAGCTTAATTATTATTTAAGAGGTTAAAACAAGTGTTTTAATGACAAGTTCATTCTTTTGATTAGGTGATGAGGAGTTGGGATCTATAGGACAGTACAACAAGGATAGCATTACAGGTAGACGTTAAGGTGAAGGTTACGCTTATCTTTTTTATGGGATGTGAATGTTCTTTAATTATTTAAAATCCTTGATTGTTTGAATTCCTTGACTGTTTATCTATGAAATTGATTATATTGGTTCTGGTGCCTAGAACTCCTTTTGTCCTATCTGTTATTTGTTACATATGCCTTACAGTTTTGTTGGCTTTTACATTCATTGTATTGATTTTGAGTCTTGCCAACCAAATTGTATTTTGCTCTCTTAATTAAGTTATTCTACACATCATTTGTATTACCTCATCAATAATTATTTATTAAACCAAATCATGTTTTGCTTCCCTAATTGAATTATCCTACATATCATTTGTGGCTTTGTTGGCATTTGTTATTTGAATGTATTAATATATTGGGAAAATGGATTGTACCAAGCTATCATGATTCGATTAATGGATTATACCAAGCCATTATGCTTGGATTAATAGATCCTACCAAGCTATCATACTTGGATTAATGGAGGAATAAGGAAAATCTTTTATGAATATTATATTATAGGTTGCATCAATATTCTATTTGTATTCGATTCTGGGAGCAATAAGGACGGAGGTGTTTCTATTTGTTGAATTTGATATCATTAATGCTATGATATAATCTTATTTCAAATTGTAAAGTCTTGCTGATGATAAATCTGTTTATATTACTGCCCCTCCCCCCCTAATAGTTTTTCTTTGACTATTTGTCACATTTTTGTCACTACATCTTTAGGACTTACCCTTCTTTATTGTCCTTTATTCCCTTCCAAAACAGGTATGAAAGAAGACTGAGGGCTTATGGCTTGCGCGAAAGAACTATTTTGCAATAGATGAGGTGTCATGTATGTACATTTAGCGTGTACCTAATTGTAGCTTTAAAGTTTGAGAACGGTTGATATGTTAGAATGTTAACTAGAACACTTTGATATATATATATATATATATATATATCTATTGCACCCTTGTAGTGTTTTATTGGGTTTAGAATTTTCCTATTATCTTTTGAGACATGTTATATTGTGAGCCTTTCGGTTATCTCTTATATTATGATTTAAGTATGAACTTGTGGCACTTTCACTTAGGGATTACCATGGATGGAGTGCCACAGTGGTGGTATTAGAGCTTAGGCTTTTGATGACCTAGGTTAATATGGGAATGATTTTCGTAACTAGAATCGATGGGTTTACTAGAGATTAAACTTGAATTAGGACTTAGCTAGAATATGAACACTTGGGTTAAGGAAAACCTAAGTTATACTGGGATGTGATCCTTGGAGTGTGAAATTCTTGGTTAATGGGGATTTAGTTTGGCTTTGGAATTGTATGGGATGTGTATACTTGAGTTAAATAATAACTAAGCTATGTTGGGATGTGAAGTTTTAATGTACAATTGAATAGGATATGAACCTTTGGGATATTACTTGACATTAAGAAAGTGAAAAGTTATCACTAGGATGGCCAAGCAGTGTATAGCCTTTTACTTCTGGTATGTCAGGCATATGAACATATAGTTGTTAAAAAGGATTATGCTATTTAGAGTTATGGTGTTATGTGAATAATATCTATAAAGGTCGAATTTGATGAGTAGATGACTATGTTGGGAAAAAATTGTACTTAGTATGAAAAGAGTTGCTCTAAAAATCAACATTATGCAAGCAATGTTCGTGAAAGTTGTATCTAATGAGTAAGGATCATCCTGTGAATATTTGTACTAGTTAGAAAGTTATTACCCCAGGATGAACAAATCTTTGCTACATACTCATAGATGAGGATAGGTTATATGGATACACATGAAATGACTATTGTAGGTAATAGTGTATTTGAGAAATGAATTATTATTAGAGATAAGTGATGTTTGGTTATGGGTACAATTGCTTTTTAAATGTTATATTTATACTGACAAAGGATAACATGATGGAAAGATGGATTTGATAGAACAAATGACATTTAGGAAAAATGATGCTTGACACGCAAATACAGTTGTGGCTTGATCGATGTAGATATCTGGAGAAACTAGTGCATTAGTAATGAGAAAGTTGATAGGTATGATATTAAGATGACAACAAATGAAAGAAGGTTTGGTTGCTACGAGAGGTGAAGTTTGGAGGAAAAGACTTGGGAACCAAGGAAAAGGGGCCTGAAACTAATCGTGGCATATGTGATAAGTACAAATAATCTGAAAGAGAACATTATATAAGGATATGAAACTCAGAGTTTAAATAGAAATTGACTAGACCTGAAGGAATCATATAAGAATTCAAATTCTAAAATAATTCTTAGAATCTCTACATAATCAAACATTAACTAGTAATGCGGTTCATGGACTAGTGAACTAATTGCGTCACCCTACTTAATGTTTGTTCAGCTCATCACGAGAAGAAAACATCAACTAAAGCATTTGAATTTGTTTGAACTTTCAATTTATAAAGTTTGTGATTCTCATGCATTATACACAATTTGCCCATGCGTGCATAACCAAATTTGAGAAGCCAAGTGCAAGGAATCTAACATGAATGTCCCACACGTATTTAGTTTTAATTTTTAATTTTTTTCTGTGTCTCAAACTATGTGCCAACAACTTTATCCACTTTCCTAAACCTCTCAACATTGATTCCAAACCAATAGAAAAGTTACCATAAATTCAAGCAAACAAAAGAAAATTGATAGGTATCTTTTACCCCAAAAGTATGCGTGTTAGTGTCTATCTCTCTGTTCCTGATTTTCTCTTCTTTGCTAACCCTGTTGTCGCCTTCCTCTTCTTTCTTTTTTTCTCTTTCGCCATTTTCCCCCAATTTTTTTTTTCTCTTTTTTTCTTTAAAAACATACATAAAACAAACAAAACCTAGAGTAATGGCACTCACATGGGATGACTCTAAGGTGATGATTGGTATGTAGGAATGGAATTAGATGAAAATGGAATGAAGTTGGGAATGGAATGATGTTGGTATAGTTTATCTTATAATTGATATGCACAAGGAATGATAAAGGAATGGAATCACCATTCCTTCTTTAATTCCATTCTAATGATTTGTAAATAGGAATTTCTAGTAGGATTGGAATAAATTTTTTAAATAATCAAATTACCTTTTTGTAAAAAATTATTAAAATAAAAGTATTTATTAGTAAAATATTTTTTATAAATAACCATAGATATTTTTTTTGAGTAAGTCTATAATTATGCAGTTTTAATATCATTTTTAATGTTATTTGAATTACTTTAGTAAATATATGCTTTTTATATGTTATCAACAAGTTATATATTTTACAAAAAAAAAGTAGAAACACAATTTCTTTAAAATTATCATTTTTAAAATTATAATTTAGTAAGCTTTTTTGAATTTTTTTGATAAAATATAATTAAAAAAATTATAAAATACTGTCTAACTAAAGTGCTTAAATTTTTTGTGATAAAGTTAGAACGATTATAGCACTTTTTTATAAGTTTAATTTGAAGAATTGTTGATAGAATGGACCACTCTTCATTTATTAGTTTTGTATATATTTTTTAGTCATTCAAAGATATGTGGATATAAATAATATTTTAAACTATATATATTTTATTAGCATGGACCAAGTAGATGATACTTCTATTTTTTTATTATAAAAATTAAGATGCGCATAATAATTCTTATTTCGATTATTTATTAGTTTTTTAATTTATATAATAATTTAATAATTTTTATAATATTACTAAAAAATATATGAATAAAATATATAATGAAATAAAAACACAAAGCAATCGAAAACGTTGGAATATAATATCAAATATTTATAAAGTGGAGATTTCTTTTCTTATGTATTTCGTTAAATTATGGAATGTTATTTTGTTAAAAAGAAAAAATATAGGTTCATTCCTGATGGATTGAGAATAGCTAAACCCATGGGAGTGGAAAGGAATGGCTAAACCCATCATTTGGGGAATAGGGATTCTGATTGGAATGCGCATTCCCATCTCTAAATTATACCAATTATGGATTTGGGAATGGACTTGGGAATGCTCGTTCCATTCCCACATTGTTCTTGTGTACCAATCATACCATTACATTAAGAAGCTTCAAATTGAAGAAGACTATTTCGTTATAAGTAAACAAGTAAATGTCTTTTCTGATTTTGAATATTATGATTCCAACAAAAATATGCATGACTTGGGTGAAGGTTAAAGAAATTAACCTGCTTCAAGAATGTTATGGTTGAAGAAGTTTCCTACAAAATCCAAAAATTATATGAGATTAGAGTTTATGTTTTTGTTAAACAGAAAAAAACTTTGCAAGATAAATTGGAAAAGGAAACAAAAAAAAGGATTTGGAAGAGAAGCAACAATTAAAGTATGTTGGGATTAGAAAAACCACTTTTTTAGAATGTGAACTATTAAATTATTGAATCATGAAGTGATTCGTCCATTCCTTGGAAACTAAGAATCCTAGTGAACTTGGCAACAAGTAATTGAATCAAATCTCAACAGCCTGTTTGTCAAAATTGAGGAATTATTGAATCAAATCTCAACAATCTGTATGTCAAAATTGTGGAATTAATTTACCGGGAGTTTTTGGGATGGCTTTGGGTATGTGAATATAATTTCCACAAGACAAGAAGACAATTTCGAGGTGCGAGAGTCACGATTTTTCACTGAAAGTGCTACTAGGTCAAGATTTTTATGCATTTATTTTGGATTTTCATATTGTTTCTCGATATAAGTTACTTGTTACGCTCCAAATCGAAGACATAACACGACAGTGCCGCTAAGTCCAAAGACTCAAATACACTAAGCCTTAGATCCAACAAAGCTTGCCAAATTCCCATAATTTTATTAAAAAAATTCCCAAAATAAATCATCACAAATAAAATAAATACTTGTTTTAACAATCAAACTTGAGTAACCAAGTCTGAAAAAAAAAAAAAAGACTTTCCCAAACAACTAAATAGGAATCGCATAACTTAATTTAAAGTGCCAATCTCTTATCACCATCCCCAAAATTGCTCATCATCCTAGTCCTGAACTAAGTTTTTTGCAAAAGATGTATTAATAACTTATGAGCGACATTTCACCGAGTAAATAAATCTCATTTCTTTTTCTATTGGATTTGAGCAAGTATCAATATAATGAAAATCATTGAAAACAAAAGAAAACTATTCACTTTTGCAAAAAGTACAACAATTAATGTAGAAATATTCAAGAATCATATTTCCAAAGTCAATCACATATCTTTTCAGAATAATTTGGAACAAAAAGATAAATAAGTTATCAAAAACTTTCAATTCATTAATTAGCATTGCTCATGAACTTTCAGGATTCTAATTGGTTATCTTGGCCAAGATCTTAACTACAATACTATTAAGTGGCTTTGAAAATCTTAACTACAACGCCATTAAGGGGCTTCAAAAATCTTAACCACAACGCCGTTAAGTGGCTTCGGAAATCTTTTGCTATTGTAACCCCGTAACATAGTTGCGGAACTTGTTCCTACCGACCGTTTCTTGATTATTCATAGCATAATTTCTCTCTTTTTTTCTTAAAGAAAAACATTATGTTTTATGCAAAATTCAAAATAATTTATTTTTACATGCTCAAATCCTAAAAAAATTTATGCATGAGAAAGAAAATTTTAAAAGAGTTAACTACTAGTATACAGAAAATTTTACGATTAAATCATAGATCAAAACAAATAATCTCATATTTTCAATGCAGAAATCATTTATACCCAAGAATAATTTTAATAGAAAAAGGAATAAGAGTTTGCTTACTGTGAAATACTAAAACTAAAAACTTTTCTTAGGTCTGAGCTGCCACTTACGCATCCTCCATCAATTCTATGAAAGAAAAAGGAAATGTTAATACCCTAGAATTAAATTCCCTATAAATTTTCAAATAAATGAACTGGTTTCTTTTCTCACCTTTGCGCATGTTTTCTCAAATTCCTACTATATAGATATTTATATTACCAGGCTGAGTAATTTGAAATACTAAAACTCTATCCTGGATTTGATCAGTCTCAATCCTAGACAATAATAATCATCATATATTTTATCATGGGAAGATAATATAGAATCCTAATCAACTAAAACTGTCCTAGTTTTGATCATGATTAGTTGGTTGGGTTGATTACTAAATCTTTATTCAAAAATAATCCTAATACCAACAATTTAAATTTATCCCATGTTAATTTGGTTAAAGAAATTATTTTAGATAGTATTATATATATTTATATAAATCTATTGGGTATTACATTCTCCCCCTCTTATTAGAAGTTTCATCCTCGAAACTTTATGTACCTTGGTCTTCAAATAGGTTTGGATAGCCAGTTCGCATGTCATTTTCCAATTCCCATGTTACCTCTCATTTAGTATGATTTGATCATTGTACCTTGACATAAGGAATAACCTTGTAGCGTAGGGCTTGTTCTCTATGATCCACAATCTAGAGTAGGAATTCCTTATAACTTAGATTCTCTTGGATGTGTAGGGGTTTGGCTTCTATCACATATGTTGGATCCATCAAGTACTTTCTTAATTGAGACATGTGGAATACATTGTGTACTCGGGATAATGATGGGGGTGATGCTATGCGATATGCTACCTCTCTTGCTTTATCTAATACTTCAAACGGTCCCACGTATTGAGGATTCAGCTTTTCGCTCTTGCTAAAGCGTGAGACTTCACATGTTGGAGAGACCTTGATATACACCTTGTCTCCATATTGGAATTCTATGTATCTCTTCTTAATGTCTACCCAACTCTTTTGTCAATCTTATGTGCCTTAAACTTGTCATGGATCATTACAACGTTTTCCCTAGTTAGTTGGACTAGTTCTGATCCTATGATTTTTTGTTCTCCAATCTTATCCCAACAAGTAGGTGATCTACATTTCTTCCCATATAAATTTTCATACGGCGCCATATAAATGCTACAGTGATATCTATTGTTATACGAGAATTCTATGAGAGTCAAGTAATCTTCCCATGTTCATTTAAATGCCACAACATATGCCCTAAGCATGTTTTCTAAAGTTTAGATTGTTCATTCAGATTGACCATTAGTTTATGGATGGTACGTCATACTAAGTTCTACTCTTGTTCCCATAGCTTGTAGAAAGCTCTTCCAAAATCGTGAAGTGAACCGAGTATCTTGATCTGACATAATGCTTATTGAAATGCCATGCAGTTTTACTATGTTACCCACATACATAACTACTAGTGTCATGTGCTTGTTGTGTCTGAGGTAGCCTTACTACAAAATCCATCGTGATGTATTCCTATTTCCATTCTGGAATTTCCAATGGTTGTAGTAATCTTCTTGGTCGTTGGTGTTTGGCTTTGACCTGTTGGCATGTTAAGCATTTAGCCACATGGTCTGCTATATCATTTTTCATGCCACCCCACCAAAAATTTCTTTTTAAGTCCTAATGCATTTTTATGCTCTGTGGATGTGTAGAAAGTTTTGAATTATGGGCCTCAGATAATATTTCCTTCTTAATCTCCTTTTTATTCGGGACACACAATCTTTCTCTCATGTAGAGTCTTCTATCATCTCTAATTTGAAAAGCAGGTAACAACCATACCCTAGCTTTCTCTTTAATTTTTGCTAGTTGGGGATCATGGTCCTGTGCCATCTTAATTTTCTCAAGGATACTTGGTTGAATACTCAAAGCAGCTAGAACGTTATTCGTAGACTCTACTATTTCCAAATTCAAAGATTCTATTTGTCTTGCTAACATAGAAGCTAACATCCTACTTGTCTTTCTACTTAAGGTATCTGCTACACGATTTGCTTTGCCAGGATGGTCATTAATCCCCAAGTTGTAATCTTTTAGCTACTCTAACCATCTTCTCTGCCTCATACTCAGATCTTTTTGTGTGAAGAGGTATTTAAGACTCTTATGAGCTATATAAATTTCACATCTTTCTCCATAAAGATAATGCATTCATATCTTCATAGCAAAAACCACACTTGCTAACTCTAAATCATGTGTTGGGTAGTTCTTCTCATATGGCTTTAATTATCATGATGTATAGGCAACCACTTTTTCATTTTGCATCAAAACACATCCTAGCCCATTCTTTGATGCATCTATGTATAAAATGAAATTGCTTGTTTCACTTGGTAGAGTTAATACATGTGTTGATGCTAGTAGTTATTTCAATTCATTGAAGCTTTCATCATAGGTAGGGCCTTACTCAAATTTTGATCTCTTTTGAGTTAACTTAGTGAAAGGCATGGCTATCCTTGAAAAACCTTCAATGAACTTCGTATAATAACTTGTCAATCCTAAGAAATTTCTCATTTTAGTGACATTGGTTGGTTTAGGCCAATCCATTATAGCTTCAACCTTTTTAGGGTCTATTGATATGCCTCAGCAGATATTACATGTTCTAAGAAGAAAACACTTGTAAGCCAAAATTCACACTTACTAAATTTCGTATAAAGCTTTTTTTTCTCTTAAGGTTTGTAGTACTGTTCTAAGGTGTTCCACATGCTCCTATTTGCTTGAGGAATAAACCAAGATATCATCAATGAAAATGACTACAAACTTGTCCAAGTGTAGCTTGAATATCTGATTCATCATATCTATAAAGGCTACTGGAGCATTGGTTAAACCGAACAGCATGACTAAGAACTCATAATACCCATATCTAGTCCTAAAGACAGTTTTAGGTATGTCCTCCGCCTTTATCTTGAGTTGATGGTACTCTAATCTGAAATCTATTTTGGAAAACACCTTAGCTTCTTTCAATTGGTCAAAGAGATCATCAATTCTTGGAAAGAGGTATTTATTCTTGGTGGTAATCTTATTAAGCTCTCTATAATCGATGCATAACCTCAAACTTTCATCTTTTTTCTTCACAAATAACACCAGAGCCCCCCAAGGTGATACACTAGGCCTAATTTTCCCCTTATCAATCAATTTTTGTAGTTGAACCTTTAGTTCTCTTAACTCTGCTGGAGTAGTCCAATATGGTGCCTTTGAGATCAGTGCTGATCCTGGTATTAGGTTAATTTCAAACTTAATTTCTTTATTTGGGGGTGGTCTAGGTAATTCCTCAAGAAATACATCTGAAAATTCTTTTACTATGGGGATACTCTAGATACTAACATTTTTCTCCCTTAAGTCCATAATGAAAGCTCGGTATGCTTCATACCCCTTTTCAATTGCTCTCCGAGCTTGAGTTGCAAAAAGTAGGAAGCTTGTTTCTTTTTGTTGATTCTTTGTGCCACCTTAGTACGAGGGACTTTCTTTTCCAGGTGGACAAAAATTTATAATTTTACCTCTACAATCCACAAGAGCAAAATTACTAGCCAACTAATCCATTCCCAAAATTACATTGAACACTTTCATGAGAATTTGTACCAAGTTAGCCTTAAGTTCTATATTATCAATTCCTATGGTACAATCCTTGTGCAATAGGTTTGTCACTAAAAATTTATCTCCTGAAGTAGGTACTCTATAAAGTTTGGTATGTACCATATGTTTTTCGATCAAGAATTTAACAAACCTCTTAGCCATAAAAGAATGTGTAGCTCTACAATCAAACAATGCATAAGTATGCACTTTATTGGTTTCAATCATACATGTCACCATATCTTCGACATTACTTGCTTTCTCTTACATCATAGCAAATACTATTGCATTTTGTTTAGGATTTTGGTTCTGATTTGGGTTTCCTATGGCTTTGGGATCAAGTAATGGGCATTCAGAAATTTGGTGACCCATCTTACTGTATCGAAAATATGCCCCATTTTTCCACCTATAATCTCCATCATGCCTCTTATGACATAAGTCACATTCTTCAGTTGGGGGTTGTGGTTGATTTAATGTAAGTCTTCTTCTATTAGCTTGAATTTGGTTCATTGGTACTTGCGTTAAAGGTCCTCAACCAAGTTTTAATTCATTTTCGGGCCTTTTTAATTTGTTCTCTACATCTCTTCTCTTTATGTCAGCTTCGGCTTGTATGGTAGCCCCCAACAGTTCATCGAAGCTCCTAGCTTCAAACATGGCTAATGTCGATTGAATTCTGCTTTTCAAACCTCTTGTAAATTTATGGATCTTCAGTTGTGCATTAGTTATAATAGTAGGAGAATACTTCCCAAGCGATTGAAATCTAGTTGAATACTCCACCACAGACATATCTAGTAGTTGTACCAAATTGTCAAATTCGATCATTTTTTGAAGTCAGATGGCATTGGGAAAAAAGTGCTTAAGGTAGGCCTCTCAAAAATGTGCCTAGGTAATGGGTCCTTTAGTCAGCATAGCAAGCAATACACTTTCCTACCATTTTGCCACTTTCTCTATAAGGAAAGGTAATATTACTCTTGGTCTAATTTCCAAAGGGACTTCTATCAATTTAAAGTTGTCTTCTATCTCTTTAAGCCATCTTTACACTACCTCAGGGTCATGACTCCTATCAAAAGTAGGTACATGGACTTTTCTTAAGGCCACATAATGGCATTTAGTTCTCATATTAGCAGGTGGTTGCTGATCTGTCTACATAGGACATTGGTTTTGTGCTTGCATAGCTTATGCTATAGCAGTAGCAATTGCTATTAAATCCTCTTGATGAATCCTAATTTTAACAACTAGAGATAGGTCTTGTGTGTTGTTTGGTGATTGGTTGTTTGGCTCTTGAGGCTGAGTTGCATAATGGGGGTTTTTGTTGGAACGTCTAGGCCTACCTTCTATTTCCTATAATGGAAAGGGGTAATCATATTGAATCGACAAATCTTTATAGTATGGTAGGTAAGTTAAACTTGTGATAGAGAAAAAGAAAAAAATTCATGTATTCATCATTATCAAAAGTAACAAATGAAGTAAAAACAAAAAAACTTATGTTTGATACAGTAAAAAAAATTATAATAATAATAATAATTCCTAGTAAAACTTATGTCCGATAAAGCAAAATAATGATAATTCCTAGCAATCCTAATTTATAACAACTCCATTAAAGGGCTCTTCTCCTTCCATTTCCTCACTAGGGTTCTCTTTAAGTTCTTTTTTAGGTTTTTCTTCAGTAAGATTTCGGATCCCTTCCCATAAATTATCAATCTCTTGCTCAAGTACGATCCTTATTTCCCACTGACATCTCAATTCATGCCCAAATTCTTGCCTAACTTTCTCGAATTCTCGCCTAAGTTGATGATATCCTTGTTTGAGTTCATTGGCTCTCCTCTCTTCATGATGAACATGGGATTTGTACCTCGCATTTTCAATTTCTACTTTCTCATTTCTACTTAAACTTGCATCAAGATGCTTTTGCAGAGCATTATTAAGTTCAACCATTTCCTTACATTGCTCTAATATTTGGTTAACCATTTTCGGTGGGGGTTGAGGGAAATCTCTATGAGCGGATACTTGGGGTCTTTTGTGAGGGTTCATTTTCAACCTACAAAAATTCAAAAAAAAAAAAACTAAATAAAGTATTTAAAATTTATCAAATTATGCCCTTATCGGTCATACAAATTTGAAATAGAATTAAATAACCAACTTTAAATCCCACTATCAAAGTAAGAAGTAACATATAATAACTCCTAACCATCTTAAAAAAATTGATTGTGGCTACCATTGATAATCTCTTCCATTACTCAAAGGTAGTCCAATGAGCTAGATATTCTAATCAAACAAAAAGATTGGTGAAGAAAAAAATAATAATCAATTTCTAACTCTAAATCATCTCCATTCACAGAAGAATGCCTAAACTTTTCTTCAAACTGAACCTTATTAAGTGAATCGTGTGTAGCCCAGTTGATTAGGTATTTGTTTCCATTCTGCCCAAGTTTAGGTTTGAGTCTAGCAGAGCACAAATATTTTTTTTTTTAAAAAAATAAAATTGTCTACCCACGCGAAACGTGAAAGTTCCAACCTCTGGGTTTCTTCTTCCATTTGTGTTCTGCCCAAGCTTAGGTTCAAGTCCAGCAGAGCACAAATATTTTTTTAAAAAAAAAATAAAATTGGCTGCCCACGTGAAACGTGAAAGTTCCAGCCTCCGGGTTTCTTCTTCCATGTGTGTGTATAGACATATATATATATATATATATATAGATAACATATCCCTGTAAATAGGCTAAGAAAGTTTCAGAATAGAAAAAACAAACTAGAATTTGGCTGAAAATTATCCCCCAAAACCAGAGAGTTTCAACTATGATTAGATATGATTATCATAATCACTTATTATTTATGAAAATAAGTACAAAATAACTTCTAAATAAAAGAAAAATACTACTAAACTCACCACCAAAGAAAATGAAAACAGAAAGACCTGAGCAACATGATGTCATTTCTCCGAAAATCTAAAAATCGATAATCAAACGCCAAAGAATCTCCATTTCTAGCAAGAAAAATTGAAATCCCCAGTGGGGAGATCAGTCATGGACACCAATACACTAAGTGTGTGAGGAAAATAGTGAGAGATGAAAGGTTGGTGTGATTTGCCGTGTGAAGGATCGAGAGCTTTCAGTTTTCAGAATTTTTTTTTATATATTTTTTTGATGTTGGGTCAATTTTGCAGGAAGAAGGCAATTGGCTTTTAGTAGTGACTCATAGAATTTTGGGTATTCCGTCAACTTCCTAATCCTCCACACACATGAAGATATTTTAGACCAAACACCTCAAACTACATATTCCGGAAAAATCAATGATGCTAAAATAATCTAATAGCCTCAAACTATTTATTACTATTATTTTAAGATCCTAAATCTAAACTCTACTTTATTTACTGAAAAATGTCGTATGCCTATTCGAATCTAAAATCGTAACCTATAGCTCCGATATCATTATGTCACTCCACAAATTGGAGATATAACACAACAGTGCCGCTAAGTCCAAAGACTCAAATACACTAAGCCTTAGATCCAACGAAGCTTGCCAAATTTCCATAATTTTATTAAAAAAATTCCCAAAATAAATCATCACAAATAAAATAAATACTTGTTTTAACAATTAAACTTGAGTAACCAAGTCTCAAAAAGAAAAAAAAAAAACAAACTTCCCTAAACAACTAACTAGGAATCGAATAACTTAATTTAAAGTGCCAATCTCTTATCACCATCCTTGATACTACTCATCCTCCTTGTCCAGAACTACGTTTTCTACAAAAGATGGATTAATAACTTATAAGTGACACTTTGCCCAGTAAATAAATCTCATTTCTTTTTCTATTGGATTTGAGCAAGTACCAATTTAACGAAAATCATTGAAAATAAAAGAAAACTATTCACTTTTGCAAAAAGTACAACAATTAATGTAACAATATTCAAGAATCATGTTTTCAGAGTCAATCACATATCTTTTTAGAATAATTCAAAACAAAAAGATAAATAAGTTATCAGAAACTTTCAATTCATTAATTAGCCATTCTTATGAACTTTCAGGATTCTAATCAATTATCTTGGCCAAGATCTTAACTATAACACTGTTAAGTGGCTTCAAAAAATTAACTAAAATGCCATTAAATGGCTTCAAAAATCTTAACTACAACTTCGTTAAGTGACTTCGAAAATCTTTTGCTTCTGTAACCCCATAGCACAGTTGTGAAACTCGTTCCTACCGACCATTTCTCGATTATTCAGAGCATAATTTCTCTCTCTTTTTTTCTTAAAGAAAAACAGTGTGTTTTACGCAAAAATCAAAATAATTTATTTTTACATGCTCAACTCCTAAAAAATTTTATGCATGAGAATGAAAATTTAAAACAGTCAACTACTAGTATACAGAAAATTTTACAATTAAATCATAGATCAAAAAAAATAATCTCATATTTTCAATGCAAAAATCTTTCATACCCAAGAATAATTTTAATAGAAAAAGGAATAAGGGTTTACTTACTGCGGAATACTAAAACTAAAGACTTTTCCTAGGTCTGATCTACCACTTATGCATCCTCCACCAATTCTATGAAAGAAAAAGGAAATGTTAATACCCTAGAATTAAATTCCCTATGAATTTTCAAATAAATGAATTGGTTTTTTTTTCTCACCTTTGCACATGTTTTCTCAAATTCCTACAATATAGATATTTATATTACTAGGTTGAGTAATTTGGAATACTAAAACTCTGTCCTGGTTTTGATCAGTCTCAATCCCAGACAATGATATCCATCATATACTTTATCATGGGAAGATAATATAGAATCCTAATGAACTAAAAATATATCCTAGTTTTGATCATGATTATGTGGTTAGGCTGATGACTAAATCTTTATTCAAAAAGAATCCTAATACCAACAATTTAAATTTATCCCATGTCAATTTGGTTAAATAAATTATTTTAGATAGCATTGTATATGTATATATTAATATAAATCTATTAGGTGTTACATTACTAGAAGTAGTTTGTTGTTTTTGCACAAATGTTTTGTTGTCTCTATATTAAAAAAATGAGCACTTGGATGGTTTTATATTGCTATTTTTTTTAAGTCGAATTTTGAGTATGTTTGCATCATGGCTTTTTTCCTTTTTATCTGGAGCTTTTCCTGTTGAATTTGTATCTCATTTTTTACACATTTTTACCGATTTGTTTTGGTGTTTTTGGCATAATCAGTCATTGAATATCAATTCAATTAGTATGTCTGATACTTTTCTTGACATTTAAATTTTTTCAATAAACATTATTTCAAAAATAATTATACATGTTATATTCATAAAAGTTGAAGTGCAAAATTGAATTACATAACTTAAATTATTCAATTAAAGAAAAGCATCATTTACAAATATAAAAAAATGATATCATGTCCATGAGATATTGGCCTATTTGCCACCCAAAATTGATTAATTAAACCTACAAGCACTAAACCACCATCGACCAACCCTAAACATTTCTCCCAAACACATACGTAGTAGATCGTCTATCTCTTTGCATTTTTCTTTCTTGCAAAGCGGTAAAGAAACTTCTTGCATTAATGTCAAAAGTGAATAATGCTCTTAAGCTTTCCCATATAGCATGGTCATGAGCACTCTACAATTGACGTCATATGACTATTTGTAAAGGTGCATGCTTATAGTTGTTAACTCCTATATATTGAGAATAGGAATTTTCGTCATATCTTGGAATTAAGGCCATGTATCTTAAAAGTTGGGTAGACAACCTCTATTAAAATTTCCACACAGAAGGGAGATCTATGTTTTGCAAAATGAATCCTAATGCATCCATTTGACTTGAGAAAGTTTATTTTACTTAATTGCTCCACTTTGTCAATTATTTCATGGATATATATCTACTTTGGACAAGGTAGGTCTATAGTGGTCGATTGATGATAGGATTGATTAAAATGATCTACATGTTTATACATTCTCAATCTTCTTAGGAATTTGACTTTCGACCTCATTCCCAATAAAATTTATGACCAATTTTCTACATAGAGTTATTGAATTTCATGATGACTGCTAGATTGATGCTTTGTTGTGATTGGTTTCTGGATTATCAAAGGGCCGATCATGTTGTGTTTGAAAGGTTATTCAAAGCCTTGCCTGCATAAGGCTACCTTTTGTAATAATTTATGGTAGACAATTTTAAGAATACAATTCATATTTTGAGCTTTTGGCCTATGTTTAAGAAGAGAAATTTTCTTGTTCTCACTCTAAACTCTTAGGTGGATTCCTAGAGTGGTGAATTATTGTTACATACTTGAGTAGTCCCTTGTGGTTCCTCTTACTTCTCCATAGTACGTTGCTCTCATTTGGCTTGAGTCTATTATTGTTTTTGTCACTTAAGGTGTAGGTTGTAGGTAACGTAATGGGCATATATATGTTGGAAATTTAGTGTTTCGCTATAGTTCTTATGATGGTGTCTTTTCAATCCTCTATTGAATTTTAGTTGTGCAATATCAAGTTAACTTTTCCATAGGCAATATCCACATATACGAAGTTGTCCAACATGTCTGTTAATGGGATCCACACAGGTTGTGTAGGACAAAGTATAGTTAAAAACTAGAAAAAATTGTTGGGATCATCATGACACCACAAGAAAAAAGTAGTATTACTACACTATTTTTCCTACACTATTATACAAGTGTAGTAATATAAATACCTTCCTACATTTTTTGATTAGATATAGGAAAGATAAAATAATTAATTTTTTTTAATTTTTTCCATCCATAAAAATGTGTTGGAACCTAAAATTTGGCTCCAATATTTTTAATTCACTTGTATGGATGGAACCTAAAAATATTTTATTTAATTCATTTTTTGGTTAGTGTTGTACCCTAACATATTTTTATTTCCATCCCTAAAATAATTCACAAGTGTAGTAATAGATATGTTTCCCCACAATTAACCATTAAGTGTAGTAAAAATAAAATATTTAATTTTTTTTTATAAAAGTTACTAAAATTTTGCCTCCAAAAGTATTTTTCCTTTCGCAATTGGCGCTCCTTTTCACTTCTCCGTCTCTCGCATTTGGTTATGGAAATCCCTATGCACCATAACTAAAGACCCACACACCACCATCACAGATGCAGATCTGCAACAAAAGCTCCCCCATCACTCCTTATAGAAGCTAATGTACACCAACACTATGACACGCACAGCTACCAGCACCACGACACCCGCTGTCAAATTTTTCGCCGCAAACCTCGACACACACACAAATATAGGGTACAGACTCTTACACTCTTGTGAATCTCATCCTATTCACCATGTTTTTTTGATAGATTTTGGTTATTTTACCCTCATTTTTCGACAAAAATCCTAGGGTTTCAATGATTTTATCTTATTTTTAAAACTGCTTTCATATGTGCTTGTTAGAAAATAATTTATGGGTTTTCTCTTTGTGTAGGTTATAATGCTAATAGTTTTGGAAATTTCTGTTAAGTCTTGTGGGAGCTTCTACTTTTTAGGTTTGCAAGTTTCTTGCATTTCAATCTAGTTCATGATTTCTCAACTATTTTCTTAAATTACATTTTCTTGGGCTTATAAAATCGAGACTAATCTTACTAGAATTATAGTTTTTTCACATTTTTTCTTGTTTATTGGACTCTTTTTGTCGCCAGTTTATTTGTGTGAGGGACAGAGGACTTTCTGTGGTACAAAAGAAAAGACAAAGAAAAGAGGAAGAGGGGCAGTGCCAAAAGTGGACCATTTTGAGGCAGGAAAATTGAAGAAAGAAATTACATTTAGTGGGGTACCTTTCTTGCCATTTCTTGAATTGGTGAATGCCATTTATCATTTACAAATTCCGCACCATACAAAAAGTCAACCATCTTTAGATTGTTTGTCATTGGTGGGAATTTTATTAAGAATAGTCGGATAAATGTGCATTCGCCAAGTAAGAAACAATTTAAATTAGTTATTTGATGTGCCATAGATTGTGATATATGTGCTACATGTGGCCACTATTATATTTAAAACATGGAACTTTCAAGGAACCACTTTTGCATTTTAAATTGATTTTTGAATAGATAGTGGGATATGTCTTGTCTTTGTCAATTATTAGTAATATAGAGATTAGAATTCATCTAATTATTTTGTTATTATATAGTCTAGGCATGCTAGACTTTAAACTAATTTTTGGATGAGAATAGTGATTATAGAAATAACTAGATTCATACAACCATCTAGTGGACAAAGTTTTCTTCACAAAAGTATAAAGTAGTTTAGGCTATAAATTATAGTAATCTAAAGTAGTTTTGCAGATAGTATATATCAACTGAATCATCCTTGAGTGACAAAGGTCAAGTTGGTTAGTCATCATGCTCCTTGGTCTGCTTTTGTCCTCTAATTACTCATTATGCTACAGGAACATCTTGGTAAAAGGACACACTGGTGCTAATCATGCATAACCACCAGGTAAAGAAACTTAAGTAACTTTTCTTATTTTTATATTGCCTCTGTTATCAAGCACTAGGTTTTGACAACTACATCTGGAATTTTTAAGAAATAAACCATTATTGACTTTATTTTAGTATTCTGGGCTCCTTAGAGAAAATAATGAATGGTGCTTCTTATTTGTGGTGTCTGAAGATATATGAAATAAAGAAAATAGAGGACTGGAGGTGGCCTCATCCAGGAATTTGATAATTTTCTCATTCACATATGAAATTTATATTAAACACAATTTAGATTATTTGGAGTTGGAATAATGCACATTTATATTAGGCAATTCAATAGCATTAAACCTCCAAAGAAAATGAAATGTAGTTTATATTAATTGCTTTCACCAATGGCTTAAAAGAATCTGGAATTTCATGGGATAAAAGTCCTTAAGAGAATCAAAAGCTTATACATTATACATATATGGAATTAACTCAATTCTCACTTAATTGATGACTCACTAGGAATTTTTTGCATGTTCAAGCTCATAATGATTTATGTGCTACCTTTTCATCTGGGTGGGGAAGTAGCAGATTACATTTCTAAAGAACTTCTATATAAGTTATCACCTGTTAATGAAGCATTATTCATTGATACAATTTAAATTTGGAAACTTTTCTTAATTATTAATATTTTTTTAGTTGTATATTATTATGTCCTTCAAAGTATAACTAGATTTACTTATCCAGTTTTTATGTTTTCTTTTTTTTTCTTTCGTGAAAACAGAATCCCGTGCTTTCTTATGGTATTACTGGTGGAGGAATCTTCCTATCGTGATAGATACTTCTTGGAACGACAAAACTTCAGGTCACTTGTCAATCTTAGCTTTTATATGAATGCATGCTAAAATATAGATAATTAAATGCATGAATTAATGGTTGTATACTTGAATTTATCATTTTTTATATTTTTAAATACCATTTCTTAATTTCATAAGTGCATCCTAGGAAATGAATAAGGTTGAACTTTCATAACAGTATCTCATGTAAAACATATTAAAGGTTGCTAGTATCAGGTCAAATGTAGGAGCCAAACTCAAGCATCAATATAGATAGGACTATGTACGGAGACTTGTGTTGACATGTAGTTTATGACTTTTTCTTTCCTCTAATTTATCAAAATCAAAGTACTTTTCTCATTTAGTCTTAAGAAAATTTGTCTTGCATACCTATAAGCATTAAGTAAAAGACATAAGTCTAATCCATAAGTGAATACAGAGTAGACTACTTTTGTCAAAATTTGGTAATTATTATTTTCTTGCTTTTGTCAAAATTTTCATTTTAGTTGAGTACCTAGATTTAACTTAAAATCCATGTTTGTTTGACTTTAATAGGTTTTATTGGATGAAGAATAATGGGATGTTTAGTTTGATGACAGAACTACCTGTGATGTTTATTAAATGCATCAGACACATTCTATTTACATTTGAATAGAAAATTTGGATTTTTTTATCGAAAATTCTAGTTTATTTCATTTTGAAAGTTGTCAACATGGATGGTTTGGACCTTATTTTTAGCTATTGAATTTTTATTATTAATGTGATTTTACATTTGGACTATATGGAGTAACTTCTAGCTAGCACATTTTTTGTTTGTCTTTTTATCTTGTTTGATGCATAAATTTGTACTATAAACAATTCGCTAGGAATAAGGTACAACTACTAATTCATGTATCTATATTATAAGTAAATTGGTATAGTTAGACACTTCGATTATTCATTGAAATATAGTTACATATTTGTATTGATGCGGAAAAATGTCAGTATATCGCATTTTATAGGATACTTTTTTATATAATGACACTTTTAGGAGTTTTAGAGGGACACATTTAAGTATATAATCAAAGACTATGGGGACATTTTTCATAGTTTTGAAATTTTGTTAATTGAACAACCAAAAGTGTCATAATATCATACACAATAACACTTTTAAGTGTTTAAATATGAACCTAGTGCACCCATATTCTCCCACCCAATTTTTGTCTCTACATATATGCATATATGCTTTAAATGATCTTTGGAACTTAGAATCTCTTGCATGTCAATGACATATTTTTAGTTTATTACTCAATTTTATTAATTATATGATGTTATTAAATGCATGATTAATTTTTTGTAGCCACCCAAAAAGGTCAATAGCTGATGGGTACATTGTAGATAAATGATTGACATTTTGCTCCTTGTACTTTTCAAATGATATGGAGATAAGATTTAACCAAAGTGGAAGAAATAATGTTGAGAATGAGAACTGCAAAGAAGGGTTGGATATCTTTTGGATGTCAGGTCGTCCTATTGGGAAGACAGAAATCATTAAAGTAGATGTCAAAGTGTTGGTACAAGCACATCAATATCTGTTGTTCAATTGCAAACATATTGATCAGTATATCAAGTTGTCAATTTATATTTTTTGAATGTTTTATTTTGTAAAGTATAACTCATACACTTGTTTAATTGTAGTAGTCACAAGACAATGGTTATTAGCCAACATCCTTATGCTTTAGAGCATCAAATTCATCGTATTCATAATGAAACATTTGTATCTTGGTTTCAAGAGCATGTAAGTTGTCGCTAAAATTTACTTTAGAACATGAATATGTTGATTTAGCTTTCAATGTTATATAATCATTTTATGTTTGTTCTATTTTTTCATAGGTTGAACACATGGACTTGGATGGCGATGATCCTATTTCTAAGGATTTAAAGTTGTTGGCCAGAGGACCAAATGTCATAGCAAAAAGATATAAAGGGTTCATAGTTAATGGATTTAGATTTCAAACAAAAGATCATGCGAAAAATAGAAAAACTCAAAATTGTGGTCATATGATCTAAGCAATAACTTCGAGTTTTGCTAGAAGAAAAGACAATAATCCAATTATGAGTGAATTGTGCTATTATGGGGTTATTAAGGACATGTATGAGATAGACTATATGGGAGAGAAGAAAGTTGTGTTATTTGATTGTGATTGGGTTTCAAAAGGCAAGCGATTGAAACAAGATGCAAATAGATTTATCTTGACAAACTTTACAAATGTAAAGCGTCACAATGAGCCCTTTGTACTTGCATCTCAAGCACAACAAGTCTTCTATATTGAAGATCCTATGGATCCAAATTGACAGGTTGTGATAAAATCAATGGCAAGAGATCAATATGACATGATAGTAGAGGTTAAGGTTGATGTGGAATTGCAACATGAAAGAGTTCCAACGTCTTATGGTAATGAAGAAGTTGTTTGGGTTAGAGATGGTGTAGCTGGAAGTGTCAATGACATCAATTGTGGAGATGCTAAAACATGAAAAAGAGATGGATAAATTAAAGGCCTAAAGGGAGAGATATCCTATTACTTAATTTGTTGTGTTATTGTGTTGATTACTTGTGATATTTTATTTTTATTTGAACTCTTGATGCATATGACTTCTAATATATCTATTGAAGAAGAAAATGCAACATAAAGGTTGTTTACTAGGTTGGATGGTTTATTCATCTTTTATTATTTTCATTTCAATAGTGATGGCCAAAAAGGTCCCAAAGAGAAAGCGTCAAGATGAATCAAGATGTGATGTTAACCAACAAAGAGAAAGAATGACATATTCCACATCAAGTCTTCAATCTACATGCCCAACCACAAGTAAGCTCTTCACTTTTAGTTAATCTATGTGCAATTAATTTACATAATTTAGTTTACTATTTTTTCTCATTTGTTTGGTAACGTTCATGTGATAAGTAAATGAAGAATTTGATTATAGTGATAGTTATTTGTAAATCAATGCATTAGTGAGTTGTGAGGTAATTTTATCTTCATAAATATTGTTTTTATGATTAAAATTATTACATTCTATTATGGATCAAGTGTAATTTGTAATAAGTGTATGCAAGGAATGAAAAAGGATGGAAGGAGTTATTTATATGCCTAAGATTTGGGCATTACGTCCTGGTGTAAGACTTCAATTTGAATGCAATAAGTATGGGTATCCTATTAATCACAACATATCAAAGTTTGTTTGCTTTTTAGGTGTTCTATCTAGAACACACACGTATGCTCCAATTGATGTCTTAGATTGGCGTAAAATGCCAACAACTAAAAAGTAGGACATGTTAGATTTGTTGAAGGTAATTTTAGAAATTTTTATGTTATGATATCTCATTATGTGTTGAGTTTATCTAATTATCACATTTGAATCTAGGATAATTTATTAATGATAACATTTGAATATAGGAGAAGTTTGATTATGCTTCCGACAATGGATATTGCAATCAATTAGCACTAAGTGGAGAAATTGGAAGTCTGACTTGAGGTATGATTATTTTGATCCTACATTTTCTATTGATGATTTGGTAAAAAGAATGAAAGAGTCAATGAAGAGCAATGAAGGAGGCTTATCATGTATTGGCTATCTGAAGAGGGAAAGGTATAAACAATAATGTGATTTTTTATATCAATATTTGTCAATATTACTTTTTAAATTTTCATTATAATTTTAGAAAGCTAGTATTCATGGTCAAGAAAGTAGAAAGTGCAAGACAGTACATCATAGTATAGGATGAAGATCTTTTGCTCAGGTTCGACGAGATGAGGTAAGAAAATTTTTTTTGTGTCTTACCTTTTAAGCTTTTTTTATCATTCATATATATGGATTAAAGTTAAAGATATAAAATTAGTAATAAATAAAATTTTGCAAATCATAAGATTGAATTAGGAGAAAAAAATTAATTGTGAACCAACTCGAGTAAAGACATACAATATCTATTATCCCGTGAAAAATAGTGGCAAGGCTGGATGAATAATGGTAAGTAATTTAGTGAATTCATCTTATATTGTTCTATTATTGTTGCAAGTTAATGATATTTATGTTGTTATGTTTATTAGGAAACAATGCAAGAATTATGTAATGAACTAGTGGATCCTTCACAAAATGTTATTTCGAAAGATGATATTTTTGCTAGAGTTATGGGTCCAGATAAGCTAGGACGAGTTCTCTTGATAGGACGTGGGGTAACTGCAATAGACATCTTTGAGATGGTTCCTTCATGAAAAGCATGCTATAAAATGCTTATGGAGACTAGAGTAGAAACACAAAAACTTCGTGAGGAAGTTCAAGACTATTGATTGCAAATGACTAGCCACAGCATGAATGAGATGAGCCCATCTCTTGCCTCTAGTCATCCACCGTCTTCTCCTTTGCAACATACAAGCTCAACTACAACACTAGATATCCTGCTACCTATTGAAGTGAGTATTTGGTTTAGATTTTAATAACATTGAGCAAACACTTTTTGAGGATTATTGTTCTTGTACTTATTTGCTTATTACATGATACATTTAGGTTAACTACTCAATTGTACTCCTAAGTATTACTGATCCATGTAAAATTGTGGCCAAAGGTTATATGCATAGCATGGATCCTACTACACTTGTGGGAGGAGAAGAATTAGGCAAAAATTGGTGTTTGGTCCATGTAAGTGTGCTAGTGGTTCAAGAAGAGCGTCTAATAAGATTTGTGTTTATGTTCCAAATATTAGTGAGGCTAGTGGAGTAGCTGTTGCTTGGCCATGCAATTTGGTATGTACTTGTTCATTATCCAACTATAAGTTTAGTTATATAATTTTGTCAATAAGATTTCTTGTGCTTTTTTATTCATATATTTATATGTTGGGATAATGCATTAAATTATCTCTTTATTAATTAAAGATTACTAAAGTTTATATAGTAGATTTGTAATTTTTTGAATTTATTGGCATGCATCAATTAGAAATTTTCAATATGATGGATGATACCTATCTATAGTTATGTAAACTAGTTGCCTTGTTTTGATTATGATATATCTTTTTAATTATAGAATTTCATTTTCTTTGAAACATGCTTGAATTTGTGTTTGTTATTTTTAATGTAGGTGGTATGAAGTGAAAGTTGATATGAAATACCCCTTGGATGGATGTTGAAGGAGGTGAAGATAATCTTTTGTAGTAGACAATCACCTAAATTTTTTGTTTGCATAACATTATGTTATTATGCTTATATTGGTAATACATGTGCTATTTTGCTTAGATAAATTTTGATGAGATATTTTAATGGTATTTTGGGGTTCAAGGTAGTACTTGGATGTTAGAAGTGATTTATTTGATGAATGTATGGCATCTATTTGCTTTCTTTTGAGATTTTAGTTTATCTATTTCATTAATTGTTGATATGTTTAATATATAATGATGGGATTAATATATAGCTATAGTAATGTTTTAATAATATTATTTATTATTTGAAAAAGAAGTTGATTCACGTATGTACAAAAATATTTTTTCATATTTGAAAGGAGGAAAAAGAAATTAATAGATCATTATCATACTATTGTCCAAAAGTGTTAGGAAATTTGTTTGTTACAATAGTTTTGTGTGTGTGTAAGAGAGTTTTTTTAATAAATTGAATCTTGGGTGGCACATAAAAGTGTAGTTAAAGATCTGTGTTACTACACTTAAAGGTTTATTATAGATTGTGGATGTTATTACACTTTTGTAGTGCAGTATAAAGAAAATTTGTGTAACTAACTTTAATTTTCCTAACAAACAAAAGTATAGTATGAAATTTATCTTACTACACTTGGAAGTGTTCCATAAATAATACATGATATAAATAATACACTTAAAAGTGGTAGATTTTCTTTGCAATGCATTAAATTTTTTTAAATAAAATAGATAAAATACACTTAAAATAGCCATGAGGCGTTCTTCGGTGATCATTGTCATTTCATGGATGCTTACGTAAAAATCTTTGTTATTAGTGACTGTGAATGAAAGCAGATGCCTTCAAGATGAAATGTATCAAATGAATGTGTTTTGGTTGATAAATAAGAAATTCTATAGTTTAGCCACAATATTTAAAAGTTAAAAATTACATTAATATTGATAACTGGTAAGTCATCTCAATAACGTACAAATATAAAGTCAACCGAAAACATGGGAGCACTTGTGCTTATTGTATTTTTCCATTTGACATTTCAAATAATTTATAAATTGAATGAACTCACACCTATTAATTTTTATGAAGTCAACTAGATGTAATAATCATATAATTAATTAAACCTTGCATTTGATCAATTTATTCAAGTACTATTGTCACGCCCCAAAATCAAATCATACGGTCTAGTTTTGAGGCATGAAACTCAATTCCAAATACATGAGTTGCCAATCAAAATATTAATCATAAATAAAACTTCGAACATTTCTAGTAGCCAAATAGATCTCAAACATAGAAACAATCGAAATATCTAATCCTTTATCTTCCAAAAAATCCATGAAAGTGACTAATAAGCTAATGCCATAACAAACTAAAATTTTGCAGAAGTCTCAAAATAATACTTTAGTCCCAATTCTTGTTAGAAACTGGATCCACCTCCTCGCTATGGCTATGATTTGGGTCTACCAAAAGGAAGTCAAAAAGAAAAAAACAAAACGAGTGTGAATAAAGACTCAGTGAATGCTAAGTGTGTGTAATATGAGTTCATGAATTAAAATCATTTGTATAGTGAAAATGTTCGAAAAAATATAAGTGGAGTCCATAAAATATTCTAGCAATAATAGTTAAGAAGTTTATAAATAGTTATGCAATAATCAGTCAATAAGTTTATAAACAGTCAAGTAGTAACCAGTCAACAAGTTTATAAACAGTCAAACAGTAAAAAGTCAAGAGTTAAATAAATGGTTTTCCTAGACTAACAACTTAAATACGATGATTAGACAGTGTTTGCTGTAGCCAGTCAACCTTATGACTTCCAACGTAATAGTCCCTTGTCGCTCTGGGCAAAGTGTGACCTTATCAAAATAGTGCTCGAGCGTTCCCGAAAATTCTTACAACCCACCTCAACCACAAACGGCTTCTATTGTGCACAATAAGCCTATTTATTTCTGGTTCTAAGACCAGTAGTTCTAGCGGTCGACTCGGTTCTTTCAAATTGTTTCTCATTATTGAGAAAAGGTAACAAAGATAAAATACGAGCTTGTTTTATAGCAATAGTAATTAATCGTTGTTGTTTCAAGGTCAATCTATTCACTCGTCTAGATAATATTTTTCCTTGTTCACTAATAAATCGACTAATTAAACTCATGTTTCTATAATCAATTCGATCCCCTGATTGAATCAGGGGCAAACGCCTACGAAAAGATCGCTTGGATTTAAGAAAAGGTCGCTTGGATTTATCCATGGTTTGGTTTGTTTGTTTAGTTTATTTCTTATCCCGAAAATCCTATTTCTTAATTGTCATTTTAACCCCCAATAGGATTATTTTTTATTTAAATATGTTCTATTTATATTTCAATATGTTCTATATAATGTCATTTTTCCCCTTTCAAGGATAAGACATACTTGGTTCGATCTATTTCTTTATTTCCCCATGAATCATATGTTTGTAACAATAGGGACAAAATTTTCTCAATTCTAATCGATTAGGCGTATTGTGCCGGTTCTTTTGAGTAATATATCTGGAAATGCCTGTTGATACCTTCTTAGGCCATAGGGGCTTGGAGTTCAACCGACTAGCCCACTGCTGCCTAGTGAAGTTCCCCCCACACCTAGACCAAGTTGGATCCAATTAATAGTAACAGCAGCAGTAACAATAATAGTAATCAGTTGATCATCAAATTTAATTGTTAGTTTAGAAGTATTAAAATCATAAAGCATAGGTTTTCTTTTTCCAGGATCAAAACAAGAAAAAAAATATTTCTGTTTGTGCGCAATGGAATATATATAGTGCAGTATATATTGAAAAGAAATTTCATAATATGCATTACAATACATATATCCTTCTGGTTTTGAAACATAACAATATATAGTATTTATAAGTTTAGGCACTCACCTTCAGGATTGGTCCTAGAAGTCATTCCTATCTCAGTTTTTTGATGGAGAAATATGCTTTTTCCAAATCTTCTCTCTTTGGCAAAACAATTTCCGTTCTCTCGTTGATCTTCCAAAGGTCCCAAAAATGTCCTTCTCAAAATTTACTCCATACTTAGACACTCTCGCCACTAGGAGAAGGAGACTAATTTAGATTTGGAATTGCATGAGAAAGAGACTTCATCTCAGGGAGCTTTGAAGAAAATTTATGAAAATATCAACTTGCACGCTAGCACTTTTCTATTTCATTATTCCAAGGACCTTCCCTTTCGATCTCTGGTAAACCATCACTCTCCAGCAGTTTAGCACTTCATTCTCTATTCAATCAGCAACACCAACAATTATGCTTTCTCTAGAGAATTCATCTACCCATCCAATTAGCCAAATCCCAATAACAGCAGCAAATTATCATCATATTCATTCCTGCAAACCTGTTGTTCAATTTATCACTCAGTGTCATTCCAGGCTCATCCTCCACATATTTAATCATCAAACCAATTCCAGGAAGTATCACCACACTTTATATCTGCTCTTAAGCTCACCCAACAAATTCTGCAATGAAGCTATATTTCAAGTTTAAACTTAGCATTTCCCCGCTATAGATGTACATTCGCGAATTCAGCATTCAATATTCAACTCAGTACCAAACATGATTTAGCCATTAAATCCGAGCAACATTAATCATTTAAAACATCTCAACGATTAAGCTCAAAGGATTTCATGCATATGTGACAGATTTTAGCAAATAACTCTTAGTTTTCTCTATTCGCTTTCTCGAGATTCGCCGAGAGGAATTCAAGCCTATATTTCAGTATCTTCTCCAATTGGATGTGCAAAAAGCCACTCTCTTTGAAGAATGACAATATTGAATCAGATTTTTCTGGGACTTTCAGCCGAGTTAAAACAGGGGTAACATGCGACGCCGCTTCAGGAGAGAAGCGGGGCTTGTGCATCAAGTATTCAGAAACTGTAGGGGTGTCTGGGGCCTATTTTTCCCTAATGCTGGAGAAATGAACATTGAATGAAACATGGGATTTGCAGGGAAATGAAGAATTCTTG
This sequence comes from Jacaranda copaia, assembly GCA_014898725.1. NCBI lineage: Eukaryota > Viridiplantae > Streptophyta > Magnoliopsida > Lamiales > Bignoniaceae > Jacaranda > Jacaranda copaia. The sequence goes on from JACGDI010005814.1 coordinate 331,837, forward strand.
GTAAACAGACAGGTTAGCCTCTTGCGAACAAGTGAAACCATCTTGCAAAAAGATTGTGCCTTGAATATTGGGTATAAATCATTTTTCATTTAACAAGGAAAACAGATTTCTTGCCTGGGAAAGATGAGGGGTCCTTCCTGTTTGAAGAGAAAGCTTGATTTGTCTGCTCCGATGAATCGAAGGTTTAGGTTTTTGCTCCTAAGAATTTTATACATGGGAAAAGTAGTTGGATTTTGATAGGACTCTAATTGTTTTTCTCCATAACTAAGATAAGTACTTACCATAACTCTAATTCCATAGTAATTTAACAAGTCCCATAGTTCATTATTATTGATGCTCCTAATAATATTATAAACTTACCATGAAGAGTAAAATTTCCTAAAACCAAAGACATAATATTTATTTTTAAATTAATTTTAAGATCGAATATCGTTATATGATTAGGGGGAAATTTAAATTTTCTTTCTTTTTATTTTAATAAATAAAATAAAATAAGGTAAAGTAATTGATTAAACACAAATTAAGATTGTGGGGCATTACAACTATAGACTTGGAAAACAAATAGGGAAAAAGTTTATATTATGGATGAAATATTAAATCTTAAAGTCAAAATTGATGCTTGATGATAACATTTATAAATGATAAAAACCTTTATTTTGTTATAAAATAATTTTAAAAAATTTAATAGGCAAATATTGTACTTGAGTTATTATTTCACAATTCATAAGACATTTAAAATAATAAATAATTAACAATACATATATGGAAACAAATTGTCGTGTTGGTGTCTTAATATAAATCACCAATTATTAACAATGGGAACATGTGTTGTTATCTTTATAATGTACAAATATAATGTCAACCGAAAACCTAGGAGCACCTAGTACTTATTCTATTTTTCCATTTGCATTTCGAATAATTTATTGTAACACCCTTAAAATTAGTGATATTTTAATATTTTATCTAAATATTATTTTCTGGAAATTTATTTAATAGTTGTAAAAATTTTGAAAGTTTTGTGGGTTAAATTGCAATTTTTTTTAAAGATTTCATTGCACCATTTATTTAATTATGGGGGAATTAATGTTTAATTTGAACAAATTAAGGGACCTGATATGTGTGGAGTCTATCCCACATCAGATGGAGAAGAGGGTCTTGACCAGCTTATAAGCGGCTTGCCCTCCCCTCCCTCATGAGGCGCCTTTTCATAAGAAAAGGACAAAACCCACCGCTCGCCCCGGACGCCCCGTAGCGAATGGTCAACTGAGCGTAGGCGGGACAACACCTCGGGGGGAGGCCGCCATGTGGCGAGGGACCCATGCATCATCAGGACCTAGTGAGAGGACTCATAAAATCGGTGGCTAAATTGAATTTCACTAAACACATTTTTGACTCAATTGCATAACTTAAATTTCCTAGGGACTAAATTGCATAATAAAGAAATTGAATTTCATAAAAATCGGACTGTACATTTTTTCCTCCATTTTCCTCCCTTTTTCATCTTTCTTCCTTCTCCTTTATTTTTCTTTCACCCACCGTTTCTAACCACCACACGCACCCCTGGTGATGACCCTTAAAACTGAAAACTAAACTATCATCCTCTTCCTCACCTCACAACAATTCCAATGGTGTAACATGCAAACAAATCCAGTGAGAGGAGTGGCAGAACGAGGCGGCTGAAGTTGAAGAAGTCACAATGGTTGTTGGTTTCCAGTGTTGGCGACCTAATAGTGAAAGGGATAGTGGGTTTTGTGGTTTTTGAGCTCAGGAGAACATTGGTACCAGTGATTTTTAGAAACAGCAACTGGAGATGATGGAATTGACGATCGAAGGCATGGTGGATCAACGTGGCAGGTTGTGATTTCGATGAAAATTGAAGCTCAATTCATGGGTAAAAGTTAAAATTGAGTTGGGCGTTGAGTTCTTTGAGTTGAGGCACATTGAATGGTGGTGGTATTGAGCTTTCTGGAGGTGGCAACGCGACAACGATCAAGAGGCAGAATCTTCATCTTGTTCCCAGCATTACATGCAAGCAAACGGATCATCAAAATTCTGGCTCGTTTCTGAAATATTAGTATAAAATCATGATTAATATATATGTGATTGCATGTGTGTATATACACATTTCAATCATTGCCGAATATTGTATTATCGGGTATTATGATAGAAATAATCAATTAGGACACCCATGCATAAAAACATAACAACTTTGATCATTTAAACGAGCCTAGTGAATTGAAAATGGTATTATTTCATATAAACTATAGGTTATATACTATATTAAGTGTAGAACCCTAATTTTATGTAACCATGATTTAATTAACTAAAGTTTGGATTTTTATTGATAATTGGATTGTTAAGACCAATATCGAGTATCATCATAGAATTATATATATAAATGAACCCCATAAACATCTATATATCTGATATTAATGGCATGTTTAGGGCAGTAATATCGAATCAAACCCTAACCAACATATTAAGAGGATAATCACTTAGATTTGGGGACTATTATCAATATGATTCTAAATGTTAGTAATTGTAAAGGTTAAACATGGATTTTAATATAAGGTTACTCTTTTGAATAGGTGACGAAGGATTTGACCCTGAGGATCAACAGAGTTTGACTGCATCGCTAATGTGATTAAGGTGAGGATCTACCAACTTGTTAATTCTTTAAGTAAAGCAATGTTATTGTGATCAAACCCTATGAGGTTCAGTTGATCTGATACCTATCTTTGCTATTGTTATTGTTATCGATTGACTGTCGAACCTTGTGAGGTCTACTGCTTGATATCCGATTTGTTTGTTGATATTGTTGTTGCTTGAACCTTATGAGTTTCTACCATCCTAACTGTCATTCATTGAACATCGTTGTCTTTCGTTAATTGTCGTGCTCATGAATAGTACCATTATTTATTTGGTACTGAAATCATTTTGAATCGAGTGTTCATTCTATTCTAGTACCATAAACAACCCCATGTCTCATATGTTACTACACCGGTCAAACTGCATCGTATATTGTTGTTAGTTGTGTCAACATTCTTGATTGATTTTGATTGTCATTATTACACATTAGCTTTATTGAAATCGTTTTGTGAAACTTATTATTTCGCTATGTTGGCATTTGATAGATTGGCTGATCGAACTAAAAAGCATATGTCCAGGAAAATTGTTGATCGAGTGCCTTACCAAGTTGTTACACTTGAGCCATTATTAATGCCAAGATGCTATACTTGAGCTACTGTTATTGCTGAGTTGTCATGCTCAAGCTACTGAACTGATTGTTACTGTATTGAACTGAACTATTATTGTATTATTATGATATATGGTTGGGTTTTGATATGCATGTATAATTATTTTATTAACTTGCATATATGGTTGGGTTTGCTATTGTTGTACCTGTATTTTGCTCATGGAGCAATAAAGCTGAAGTTGTATCCTAGTTTAGATCAAGCTAATGTCCCAAACAAACAAACCACATTTATGCCTCCTAATTGTGATTGGTTGAGATGTTCCTAAACATCTTGAGCATGATTGGTTAAGATGAACAAGCCATTGAGTTAATGGTCATGGCTTCCGACTTAGCACTTGCTAGTAACTTGATTTCCTTTATTGTTTTCTTTTGGCATTAACTTGTTACCCTCATGTTAAACTGTTATTGATTGATATCTTTGAACCTTGACTTCCAAATTGGTCGTGCATTGCTTTGCACAATCCTCACTGAGTTCTTATGACTCACCTTCATGTATTACTCATCTTTATTCAAACCGGTATAAGACAAGAGGATATGAGGACTAACAACCTAGTGAAGATGAATTGTATTGGAGCCTGTTTATGCATATGTATATATGACTGGGCTTGTTTTGCTTAGAGATGTTGCTATATGTCATTACTACTGACAGACTTATGGTCTGTATCTATGAATCATGGTGTTAGTGACAACATTTTGGTTTGAATGCTGTTGAACTTCTTATTATGGTATGTTTGCACTCTGGTATAGCTTTTGTATTTGGATTTAAGAATACTGTAAGGTTGAGATGTTATTGATGTTATTATTGGAAATTTTGTTAAAAATTTTATGGGCCTATTGATTGTATTAATGAATGCTTAAGGAATGAACTTAAATATTGCCTCAACTTAGGTGTTATCCCGAGAGGGAGCGCTACGTTTATAAACTCAATGAACTCACACCTATTAATTTTTATGAAGTCAATTATATGTAATAATTATATAATTAATTAAACCTTGCATTTGATCAATTTACTCAAGTACTATAGACTTGGAAAATGAAAATAGAAAAAGTTTATATTATGGACAAAATATTAAATCTCAGAGTCAAAATTGACACTGATGATAACATTTATAAGTGATAAAAAAATTTATTTTTCTATAAAATGATTTTTAAAAATTTAATAGGCAAATATTGTGCTTGAGTTATCATTTCACAATTTGTAAGACATTTACAATAGCAAATAATTAACAACATATACATGAAAACAAATTATCGTATTGTTGCATACATAAATCACTAATTATTAATAATGGGAATTGAACTTGTATAAAATATTTATGATTAGTAACTAACAAGCACAACTAATTTCATACCATTAATATAATCATCATCAAACTTATGATCACCATTATCACAACTAAATAAAATAATTATCACATAATATATATAGATGTATAGATACATATCCTGACAAATTTAAAATTATTGCCAAATATTATTTGTTTTAGCATAGATCAAAATGCCTTAAGATTCAAGGCAATTGGACTTTTATTATGTTTACTTCAATCTAGAAGTTATTGTTTACTAAATTTAATAACAAGAGTAATTACTTTAATCCATCAACCCAGTTGAACTCTTCAACCAATTTATATTGCTATTTAATTCACCAATTTGCAAATTAAAATTAAAAAGTATATTTAATATTAGTTTGTACTAATTGAAATCAAGAAAAATTATATGAAAATTAAATATTAAAATGAATGGAGGTGGAGATTCTTTATCGGCCCTCATCAATGAAAAAATTGTAGTTTGGACTCACGATACAATTGGTACATACAGAAAAAACATTGAAACTTAATCTCACAAAAAAATTTGAGCTAACAATGAGTAATCAATTGTTCTTAAAGAATTTAACATTGATTGAATTTACTATTTAATCTCCATTGATAATTTTTACTAGATTACTGATAATAATTATATTATTGTATGAATATATTAATTAAAATTTTTTTTTACATAATTATCAATTTAACATGATAAAATATCCACTTGACCTGATGTAACTTAAAATGAGACTATATATCCTTCTTAGAATGCCAATTATTAAGGTCTGGAAAAAAAAGAACAAGGTATAAATTAATTTTTTAGGCCTCTAGTAGTGAATGCACATAGGCATTCATTGAACAAAATCAACAAAATTACTTAAATGGTTAAGGATAAAGAATCTTTTCAAGTACAGAATATCATTTTTAAATTTTATCCCAAAGAATTGAATATTTATTGAGATAAATTATTAACCAGCTAAACATAATTAAATTCAATGAATTATTTGTTAATTAAAGCATTTTCATGTGTCTTTGTACATATGCTAGGGTAACAAATAATTCCGCTATATATTTAACATGTAGTTCAAGTATTATAATAATTAACTAAGTAAATATGTACGCTATCAAAAAGTATTTAAATGGCATAGTATTTAATCAACCAAAAAACTAGTTAAATGGCAATTTAGTTAATTACAAAAAAAAACTACTGATCGAAACTCAACAATTAAAATAATATAAAATATAATTAAAGTAGATGCTATTATTGATATATATATATATATATATATATATATGGTGATGTCCTTCATTTTGACTTTTTGGGTTTGTGAGCAACAATAGACATAATTGAATGAGCACATGGGACAGGTTGCAGCAAAGATAATTAAATTCAAGTTATACATATACAATTTGTTCTCTTCATGCAATTCCTTGAAGGCAAGTATACCTACCATCCCTTTCATCATTGGATCCTTCAAATACAAACACGCCACTGTCCTCTTCGCAAAATAAAAAATGTATGCTTAATATTAATCTCCATGGGTAAGCTCTTGATTCTCCTTGCAATCTGGAACTTAGAACATTGCAGAAAAATTCAACAAAATCGCCTACTAATTTTTTCACCTATAGGTCCTTTGAGTAACCAAGCACCCAATTTGTTCTCTTCATGTAGTACCATGAAGGTTGGTATACATTCCATCCCTTTCACCAATGGATCCTTCAAACACAAACGCGCCTCTATCCTCTTCTCACCAAGGCCCACTGAAGGCATGCACCCTTTCACCTTCCTTACCACAAGGTCCTCTGAAGGAGCAGTACACAAGCAAGAAATTAAATACTTAAACTCAAAAATGTATGAGATAAGCGCACTCTTCAAAAATACTTAACAAAGATTTTGCATCTTACAAGATTACAAGATTACATGATTAATTATTACTAGTGATAACTAATTTTATACAATTGTAGTAATCGTCAAACTAATTATGATCACCATTATCACAACAAAACAAAATGATTTATCACATAACATATATATGTTATGTATGTATATGTTATTATGACAAATTTAAATTATCACCAAATATTTTTTATTTCGGTGTAGCTTCATACTATTTTGACTTTTTCTTTGCATTTTCAATTGCAAATGCACATCAAATTGACATAGGATCCAACGCAATCCAATTTTTATTATGTTTACTTCAATCTAGGATTAGTTATTGTGTACTAACTTTAATAACAATAGTTATTACTTTAATTAATCAGCCCAAATTAAACTCTTCAACTAATATTACTATTAAATCATCAATTTGCAAAATAAAAAATGTGTGTTTAATATTAATCTCCATGGGGTAAGCTCTTGATTCTCCTTGCAATCTGGAACTTAGAGCATTGCAGAAAATTCAACAAAACCACCTATTAATTTCTTCACCTAGAGGTCCTTTGAGTAACCAAGCACCCAATTTGTTCTCTTCATGCAGTACCTCGAAGGTTGGTATACCTTCCATCTCTTTCACCATTGGATCCTTCAAACACGAACGCACCTCTATCCTCTTCTCACCAAGGTCCACCGAAGGCACGCACCCTTTCACCTTCTTTACCACAAGGTCTCCTAAAGCAACAGTAGGCAAGCAAGAAATTAAATACTTAACTCAAAAATTGTATGAGATAAGCACACTCTTCAAAAATACTTAACAAAGATTTTGCAACTTACAAGATTACAAGATTACATGATTAATTATTACTAGTGATAACTAATTTTATACAACTGTAGTAATCGTCAAACTAATTATGATTACCATTATCACAACAAAACAGAATGATTTATCACAGAACATATATATGTTATGCATGTATATGTTATTATGACAAATTTAAATTATCACCAAATATTTATTATTTTGGTGTAGTGTCATACTATTTTGACTTTTTCTTTGCATTTTCAATTGCAAGTGCACATCAAATTGACATAGGATCCAACGCAATCCAATTTTTATTATGTTTACTTCAATCTAGGATTAGTTATTGTTTACTAACTTTAATAACAAGAGTTATTACTTTAACTAATCAACCCAAATTAAACTCTTCAACTAATATTACTATTAAATCATCAATTTGCAAAATAAAAAATGTGTAATTATGGTTAATTTGTACTAATTGGATTCAAAAACATTGATCTAAAAGTTGAAAATAAAAATGATCTTGCCTTGATCCCTTCTTCCCGCCAAGATTGTGGCTTGAATGAATGCGGAAGTTTCTTGTCAACCTTAGGCGCATCGTTGAAAATTTTTTGTTTGGACTCACATTACAATCAGTACATACTGAAAAAAAAAATATAATGCAACTTATCTAACAAAAAAGGAGACCTAACAACAAATAATTATTCATAAAAGATATTTAACATTGGTGGAGTCTACTATTTAATCTCTATAGATATTTTTTAATAGCTTACTGATAATAATTATATTGTTGAATGAAATACATATTAATTAATATTAATATAATCATCATCAATATAACTGGAAATTGCATCCACTCGTCCATTACAACTTTAAATTAGATATCATGTAATTATTAGAGAATGCCAACTAAGGTTTGGAAAGAACACAAGTCGGGGGAAGTTATTCTTTCAGGCCTCTAGTAGTGAATGGATCAATAAAATTACTTGATGGTTAAGGATAAACAAGTATTTGTAAGTAAACACTATCGTTATTTAATTTTATATCAAAGAAGTCAATATTTATTGAGATAAATTATTAACTATTAAATATAATTATATCCAATTATGTACCTTTTAATTAAAAGCAATTTTACATATCTTTGTATGTACGGGAGAAAAAACAAATTTAGCAATATATATACAGGTATATTTAACATGTACTTCCAAATACTGTGATTATTAACTAAGTAAATTAATGTGTACACTATCAAAAAGTATTTCAATGGCATAGTAGCTAATTAACAAGAAACTAGATAAATGGTTATTTAATTATTCACAACAACAAACTATAGATCGAAACTCAACAATTAAAATAGCATAGAACATGATTAAAGTAGCTGGACTATCGTTGATATATTTTTGTAATATTGGTCTTCATCTTTAAGTTAATCCTTGGGCTTGGGAATCATAGTGCAAGATATAATTTAATAAGCGCATTGAACAAGTTTCAAGATGGGTAATTAAATTCAACTTGCCGGCGTTGACTCGAGGCCAAAAAATTTTTAAACTAATTAATAAATAGTGTATCAACCCCATTCCACAACTATATAACACTGAATAATGTAACATAATCTGGTAAAAAAGGTGATTTAACAATGACTAATCATTATTCTTATAAGATAATATTTTTTAATAGATTACGAATAATAATTATATTGTTATATGAATACATGTATACTAATTAATAATTTTTTAATTAACATAATAATTATCAATATAACTAGAAATTGTATCCACTTGTCCGATAAAACTTTAAACTAGATATCATATCATTATTAGAGAATGTCGGTTAAAGTTCAAAAAAGAACAGAATAAATTGAAGATTATTCTTTCAGGAGCACTCTTAATAGTGAATGTGCATTGGCATCATCAAGAAGATCAATAAAAGCATTTTTACATGTCTTTGTGTGTA
>JACGDI010005814.1:341034-410961 GCA_014898725.1 Jacaranda copaia
TATATTTAACCTACTACTTCAAATATTGTGTTGATTAACTAATTCAAGTATTATGATAAGAAAGCAAGTAAATATATATGTGCAGTATCAAAAATTATTAAATGGCATAGTACCTAAATGACTATTTAGTTAATGACAGCAACAAACTATAGATCGAAACTCAATAATTAAGTAAAGTACCCAGACTGTCATTGATATATATTTGTGATGTTTAGCTTATTGGGCTTGGGAATAATACTAGACATGTTTTAATGAGCACCTGGAACTAATTAATAAATAGTGTATCAACCCCATTACACTCCACAACTATATAACCCACCCTCGTGCCAAACTCTTTCGCCACCCCTGCGATCATCAGTACTCATATTATTCACAATATATTTTAATTTGCAATTAGAAAAATGGCAATCTCTACCTCCAAAATTGTGTGTGTGTTTTTGATATTGAGTGTGGCTCTACCTAGTACCAGCTTGGCCGGGAATAGTTACAGGGTTGGTGGTGCGCCAGGTTGGGATTTAGGCGTTGATTTAGTAGCATGGCTTGGTACAATAGGCACAGTCCATGTAGGTGATGCTTTCGGTAAGTCGATATATACGTACACATATATATATATATATGCATCTATCTCTAAATTTCAATTTCGAGAAACTAACATATATACATGACACATGCACACATATAATATATAAACCATGCATGTCGTTAATTTTCTTGCAAATTACGATGCATGGAACTAGTTTTATAACCATAAAATTAATTAATAAATCTAGCTAGCTATCTTAATTCAATTTTTATTAATTTCTTATATATAATGCGTTGGCAGAATTCTATTTCCAAAGTCCCCACACAGTGGCTCTAGTTGACCTAACGGCCTAGCCCACTTGTGATGCTTCGCATGCGCAATGGAATGATAAAAGCGGCAGCTTAATCTACGCCTTCCCTGCAGCTGGCGTATATTCATTCATCTCTGCTGGAACTGGGGACTGTGCTGCTGGCCTCAAAATACAAGTCATCGTTGTGCTCTGAAGATATATAAATACTTCAGTTACAACTGTGTCCCCCCTCTGCATGCTTTCCATCTGCTAATTTCAATAATTCATGTGTGTTTTAAATCGTCATATGTATGCATCAGGATGTTGTAATTTCTACTTACATGAATAAAAGTTGCACTATCCATATATGCACATGCCTAGTGCGGTAGTGCTGGAATATATCTCCTGGAAATTAAGACGATGAAGAGTTCACACAAACACGCGCGTGCACACACACACACACATGTATTTTCTCTTAGATTTTCTTTAATTGCAGAATTAATTTCAATTTTCTACTTTTACTTTTATAAATATACCATATATAAATCCTTTTGCGGCAAATAAAATGTATTCAGAAATTAAATACTAGGAAAGGTCACATTTAATACGGAATGTGTTTAATAGTAGCAATTATATTAACCCTATATTAAGTGAGATTGGATTAATTATTGCCATGTTTGATATGAAATATTTCCCCCTCAATTAATCTCCACTACAATCTCTCAAAACCGAGTATGAGGCATTTGATATTAGCTACTACACATTCATAGACAAAATTGCCCCCCTTAGAAAAAAAGCCCTAAGTCAAATATTATTAATATCTTTAGTTTTTTCTGTTTTTTAAATAAATTGTCTACTGGTTCAATTCTAATAATATCATTGCTTATATTCCTCTCTTAAAAATTGCTTATTCCTTCACTTCTATTTGTGTTGTCATAGACATATATTTATTCATCTTTAGTTGTATATGATATATTATATTTGTGTTAAAATTTATTGTTGTCATATAAATTATCAAACCCATTTTTTGTACTGTGTCTTAGAACACATCTCTTTCTATTTTTGAATTATCGATACTAGAAGAAATTGCGCAAATCTTTTTAGATAACAAATAAAATAATTTTTAATAGTTGCCCAATATCATTGCATTTCCTCCTGTTAGTTACAAATACATTTTACGTAAACCTCATTCAAATTTTATAATATAATTAATGCTACTTTAATCAGTAAGTTATAACAATTATTGGGTTAGGGCCAAAGTGAGATTAGATGCAAGATTATATATCTATATATAATCTCTTTAACTTAATCATAATCAAGCAAAGCATAACAAAAGTATTCGCACAAAATAGCAATTTATTATTAAATAACCCAAAATAGTAACAGAACATCACCTCCATGTAGTGGGCGCGGCACCAGTGCAATTCAAGAATGGAAAATGAAGTTTTGAATCAAACATCTTCAACTTACAAAGTCAATATACAAAAGTCTAATAAATTGGCATGAATTGTTTGTCCAATAAAAAAGACTTAAGAGCCACAAGCAAACCTTTGCAACTAACTCTGCGTAGTGGTATAAAAAAAAAAAAAAAAAGCATCTCCCATCCCACAAACAAACGCAGATCATAACTTGAATTGAGAGCCATTTTATGAGAATTTGTTTCCAAACCTTTGTAACTAACTCTTTTATTCCCAATGTCTTGGCAAATGTACTAAAATCTCAACCTGTGCTATAGGGGGTATCTGATAAATATAATGCATGCACGATAGAGTAGACGGTTAGATCACAAGAGCCAACAATATGTCCATAAACTATAGAACATCTACAAACATAAACTAGTTGCTGTCAACCTGTGCTGCTAGTATAGAATGTGGTATTGAAGATGACTAAGACCGTAAGCAACAACACAGTCAACTAATACATGTATCAGAACATTGTCAGCCCCACTATAGGAAACAACACCATAATAACAAATTCAAATAAAGAAAAATTAACATGAAAGCAAGCAAGGCATGAACACATCAATCATAGTATGCAATTTATTAACTTAACCCTATTTGAAGCTTAATTTGAACCAATACTCTTACTGGAGCAAGAAGATCACTTTACAACCTCATATAACTAATCCACATTGGCATTAATGGTTGTGCAATTTCTTTGTACATGTTTCTCCACATTAATGAAAAATGAAAGACATTAAGTTGGACCCCTTATCTTAAGCCATCCATTGGGTTCAGGCAACATAACACTAAATGTTGTTATGTTGCATGAACCTAAATATATGAATCATAGAAGAAACATGAAGTGACATGAACAATTGTTATATCTTGGATTAATAATTTGAAATGTACTATATATACTAAAAGGTCCTATTCAGAACCTATCTAAGATATGCATCATGAAGATCAATCATGATTAGTTTTCAAGTTAAAAGCCAACAAGACTAAAAAAGGCATTTATATTTCAAGGCCCTCACCTTAAGTTATCCACTTATTTTACCTCTCGTGCACAAACATTAGTAGAACATGACAGATAGGAATACTATAATAATCTTGGCAAAAGCCAAGCAGTTGAATTGAAGCCAGTGCAATCTACCTGTTGGAACAAAAAGTACTATTTGTTAATGTTGTCAATAGAACCTAATGTTGTACTTAGATTATAGAGCATGTGTGGACTCTCTACAACATTAGACATCATGTTTGGTTCACAAAAAGCGTGATGTAGGTCTTGGATACAACATAGAAAGATGGGTACTTGAGGAACGCATAAACCTTTGAATGAGGGATGCATTTATTGTTAATCGAATTACCCATGAATGGAAACACAACATTCAATCCAAGCACATGCCTCAAGTTACTTTAAAATTGTAAATCTCTCTACCTCAGTACCAGTATAACAAACAACTACTCGGTCCAGTCGTGTTGTTGTTTACTCGGCCGTTCTTAACAACCTTATCGCGTCGTCTACAAAAAGCCCGCAATGCACTAACTTGGAACCAGATGCAAAGCCAAAACATTAGAATGCTTCAAACCCGTTATAAGAAAAAGAAAGTGGGAAAAAAATTGCGTAGTAAACCACAACTTTTAGTATGAATATTGCAATAATCAAATGGTACCCAAGATGGTTATTTGCGTGGAATCTTTAATTGAACCAATTCAAGAATTAGGTCTCACCGAAAGCAGAAAGCCGAAAGGAGATAGCATAAAATGAGAAACGCTTTTGGCCTTCATCACCCGACTATTAGATTTAGTGAGATTTTGGAGGGCATAAACGACAATGGCTGGTGAAGAAAGAGGGGTATCAATGACATTTTGCAAAAGTGACATGGCAAGAGATAGGCTGCGATTGATTAATCGTAGCCTTAGACCTGTCATTTAAATCAGGTCCAGTACCATCTACAGTTGCGAGCTACAGCAAATTAGCAGGCCAGCCGTGGAAATAGTAATGGACATCACACAAGCTACAAATCCTCATTAGGCACTACTATATCAGCTAATAGTGGGTATCAATAGGAAAACTAATTATGGATATAGCTTGTAATGGAATAATATTTAATTTAAAATTGTATATATATATATATATCAATTTGTGAAAAAATATATATCTAGCTAACTTTTAAAAGTTTTTTAAAACTCGACTCAAGCTAGCTCTATTCACTTGCATTATTGGTGCTCATATATTTGCTAGAGGATTTCACTTACAGAACAATTTTTGGTTCAATGAGATAATTCTCACACAAGTAGTGTGAGGTTAAGGATTCAAAACTTATAGGCTCCTATTAGGATTACAATAGGATGCGATGTACAATGCTAGAAATTCTTTTAATCGTCAAGATTATCCACATCTATTGAACATTGCATGTATTTTACTATCAATTTAAAAACATGATTTTCAAATATATTGATAGCCTTTTAGAAAATGTTTCCCAATAGCGTGGTTAATATGAAAAAGGAAAAAGAGAATGCAATTTTTGTGGACAGCAGAATATAACTTTCTTCAATACAGAGAGAGCAAAATAAGGAAAAGAATTTCATTTGCTTTATATCATACTCTGTATATCCTTTTGGATTTGAAAAATAATATTATATATATTAGATTTAGGAAACTTACAGTACACGATTTTACTCAATGTATGGTCTCGGTGACTAGAATTAACCAGCTGCCAAGTAAAGACAATAATTAAATCCAATTCCACCGCGAGACACTTTAACTAAGGGGTCAAATTCTGACAGCAAGCCTTCTATACTCCCGTATCACTTTTATGATGAAAGCCTAAAATGAACTAACAGAAAGTCACTCTTCCTAAATTGAATGCATAAAAGTTCAAGGGAAACTATATTTTTTTAACCTTGACAGTAGTACTTATCACGCAACAGCAACAGAATTAGGCAGCATATTTTTGTGATTTTCCATAAATAAAACTTGACACTCTTAGGTTCGAATATTTTACAGGTTTATTCAAGACAACTCAACTTAATTTATAAAATTTACAAATTAAAAATGCTTCCATTGCTATGGGTACGAAATCCATCAACTCGAGATAGACTAGAGCCATCATGCACTTAAGCACTTACATTTTGACAATTTTCATTAAAATAATTACAGGGTCAGATCTTGTAAGATTTTACGGTAACTGTATAATACCTCAAAATTTTGTAATAAAATTCATCCATTTAATATACTATAATATCAATATGCAAATAAATTTCTAAAATAGAACGATTTAGACTCATTTGTTGGCTAGGAAACTTTTGGATTTTCGTAAAATTCAAATAATGTTGGAAACATGAAATTTTGCAAATATGTTCTAAACATATATATTCTGATTGAACAAGAAAAATATTAAATAAAATTACCATAATTAACCCATCAATTGATGTAAAACTTTTAACTATAAAATTTAAGATGAAAAACCAGTAGCAACTAATAATAGCTACACATATATTACATGCATGCTTACTATAAATACTGAAGAACATATATAAGAGTGTAAACGGATATTAAACGGATCGGATATACGGTTCTCATATTCATATCCATTTAACTTTTCGGATATTCAGATACAAATACGGATTTAACTGATATTAAAAAATGATATCTGAATTCGTATCCGTCGAATATCGATCGAATTCGGATATATCCATATTCGATTATAATTATTCAAATTTATTCATATTTTATTAAACTTATCCGTATTCGAATTATTTTTTTATATCCATATTCGATGATAATTATTTAAATAACTATTTACGAACATCCAAATACATAAATCTATGAGCTTATAACAAATACATATTTTAATTAATAGAAGAAACTATATAATTTCATTAAAAAAAGCAATCAAACAAATAGTATAATTTCTAATTAATAATTGACTTTATAATCGATTATTAGTACTTAATAATAATAATAATGGAATTTAAGTATATTAATTATAAAATCAATCAATAATAATTGCATTGATTAACTTTATTATTCATTTTTTTCTCTATATTACAATAATTTTTTAAATTTATTCTTTTTTCTTCCCAATTCTTCAATTATAATTTATATATATACATATATGAATTATGAGATTTTTATTAAAAAATATATAATATATTATTTAATAAATATGTATTCGGATCGGATATTAAACAGATCGAATACGCATTTACCATATCCGTATCCATTTATAAATGGATATCTACTAATCGGATACGGATAATATCCGCTTTAAACGGATACGAATAAATTTTGTTTAAACGGATACGAATGCGAATGGTAAATAAATTTTCAAATATCCATTTACGGCCCTAAACATATATAATCTAACCAAAATTATCTTTAGATCATATTTTAATTATTAGAATGATAATACCTACAAGGAAACACCAATAAGAGGCAAGGCGGGTGAGATTTCTTTGTAATCGATTCTTGCGCATGTTGGAAATTCTTCAAAGGGAAGGAATAGATTGGGCGGCTTTCTGGGAAACCTTTCTCTGGAATTCCTAGGAGGTTGAACGTGTTCTATAGTAAGAGAATGGGGTTTTGAACTTGATAGCGAGAATGGGGGTTATCAAGTTAATGTTGTACAATGATTAGGAGTGTTGTATCCTTAGTTACCTATTTCTTATTACTAGTATGTGCCTTGTTTATAGAACGGATTAAATCAATTATAATTAAAATATAATTTATATATATTTTTAGTTTCATGCAAAAGTGAATTTAATGCATCATATGTTTTGTACCAACTCTTCTTGTTGTTGCTCTTTTACTATCTCGATGAGATAAAAAAGTATAATGTTCCATTTGTTAAGAATTCCAATCCCAAGAACTTTTCTCATCAAAATAAACATCTCAACCTACTTTGATCTTCATGTTGATGGGATCATACTACTTATACCCCTTCAAGTTTTGATCATGTCCTAAAAATGTATCTCACTTTTGTCATCCATTTTTCTCCTTTGTTGATAAAGAATATGCATATGAGCAATTCTTTCAAAAACCCTTGAGCGTGGTATATTGGGCTTACATCCACTCCAAGCCTCTTGTGATATTTGATTCTAAATGCTCTTTGCTAGACACCAATTTGACAATTAGACAGCACAGTCAACTACTTCAACAAAATTTTTTGGCATATTCTTACTCGTCAACATGGATCTAGTCATATTTAATGTTGACTTATTCTTTCTCTCCACTACTCCATTCTACTAAGGTCAATATAGAATGGTAAGACATAGATGAATACCATTTTCATCACAGAATGCCTTGAATTCCTTAGATTTGAACTCTCCACCTTAATCGGATTGTAATACTTTAACTTGATAGGCACTCTGCTTCTCGATGAGAGCTTCGAACCTCTTAAAAGTTGGGAATACTCTTGACCTCCACTTCAAAAAATAAATCCATGTCTTTTAACTAAAATCATCAATGAAAGAGATGAAATACTTATTCCCTCTAAAGGATGCTGGCACGATAGGACCACATACATTAATGTGAATCAACTCCAATAGCTTATTTGCTCTCGAAAGTGACCCTTTTGAGAAACTCTAATGATGTTGCTTTTTGACAAGGCAACCCTCATGGAACTAATAAGGGGGCTCAATTGATGATTGTCCCTTTACCATTCTATTGTTAATAGCAACTTCGATTTTTCCAAAGTTGAAATGTTCAAGCCTCAAATGTCATATCCAAGATTGATCATTGTAACAGGCCTTCAAGCACATCATTACATCATTCTTTATATTCATCAAGAACATCCTGTTGTTTGTCATCAAGACTCAAACTGTTGTAACTTGAAACGATTTAAAACCACAACTATGAAATAATAGTAAAGAAATTTAATACAATTGACAACAAGATTTAACATGGTTCAGCAATGTGCCTAATCCACCTAACAAAAAAAAAATTTATTGATCTCAAATTAAAGTGCAAATACAAACTTTGAATCCTACAAATCTCACAAAAACACCCAACACCCTTATTCTAAATTCAATTTCGAGAAACTATCTCAAAAGTAGTTAGAAACCCTTGCATATATGTCTCTCGTAATGAATTCCAAAAGAAAAGTAATTAAAAACACGCAAAAATCGCATCTGGGGCCCATGGACTAGCGCGGTGCACCGACGCACGCATAACTTGCACCCTGACGCAAGAATTCTATTACTACTACAAAATTGGGCAGAAACTTTGCATTAGGGCACAAGTTACTGTTCATCATGAAGTTACTGTTCACCACATGTCTTTTCAACCCCTTACTCCATTTCGCTCAATTTTTCTTTTGATTCTCGTTAATTTAACTTGAAATTCACTATTCTTCTTCTTTGTCCCTACTTCCAAAAGGGCCTGTCATCTGAGTCTGCTAACACTAACCAAATCCAAGCAATACTCAAATTTGATTCCTGAAATAGCTTTAGTCAACATGTCTACCGAATTATCCTTGGTCCTAACCTTGTCAAGCAAAATAACACCTTGAAACACCATATCCTAGACAAAGTGTTACCTCATGTCAATGTGCTTTATTCTCTTATGAAATGCTTAATTCTTTGACAAGTGTATAGTACTCTGATTGTCACAAAATATTGAAGTAACCTCAAAGTCTATACCCATATCCTCAATCAACCCCTTTAGCCAAATGCCTTCCTTCACGCCTTCAACCAAAGCCATGTACTCAGCTTCTGTTATGGACAATGCAACTAATGATTGCAACGTCGCCTTCCAACTAATTGTACTTCTCAAAACATAAAACACATACCTCGTTATAGACCTTCTGCTATCTAAATCTACTGCATAATCCGCATCTATATTGCTAATAATTCTAGCTATAGAATTCAATTGACTATACCTCAAACATCTGTCTACAGAGTCTTTCAGATACCGCATGATCTATTTCACAATCTACCAATAAGTCTTTCCTAGCATGTGCATGTACCTGCTCATAATACTGACTACATGTGAAATATCTGGCCTAGTGCACACCATGGCGTGCATCAAGCTACCTATTGCACTAGCATATAGCACATTAAACATATGCTCCCCCTTCTCCTCAGTACTTGGTGAATCTTTTAATGAGAACTTGAAATGAGTAGCAAGTGGTGTACTCACTAGCTTGGATCCCAAAATGCTCTAGTACTTTCTCAATATAATATTATTGAGATAAGTAAAACAATCTAACATGTCTGTCCCAAATGATCTCCATGCCCAATATCTTCTTTGCGCTTTTATACCACTATTTGGGAGCTACTTCAAGCCATATAAAAATTTCTTCAAACTATATGCTTGATTTTATTTCCCAAAAACAATAACTCCTTCTAATTGACTCATGTAAATTTGTTCCTCCAACTCACCATGCAAAAATGCTATTTTCACATCCATCTGCTTAAGCTCTATATCAAACAGAGCAACCATGGTAAGTAAAACACGAATGGAAGTGTGTTTTACAACTGGGAAAAACACCTTATGGAAGTCAACTCCCTCTCTTTGAGTAAAATCCTTAGCAACCAAACGCACCTTATATCTAGCATCCTCAATCTCGGGAATCCCTTCCTTCTTTTTGTAGATCCATTTTCAACCTACAATTTTATGTCCTTTGGGTACATCAACAAGCTCCCATGTGCTATTCTTATGTAGAAACTCCATCTCTTCACTCATAGCTGCAACCTATTTATCAGAATCTGGCCTGAAAATTACCTCTTTGTATGAAACCAGATCATCTCCTACAAACTCCTCGGCTGAACTCAATGCATAAGCTACCAATTCAGAATATGTAAACTGCTGTAGTGGTTTGATCTGCCTCCTCTCCTTATCACGAGCTAAATAATAGTTTTGTAGTAAATTATTTTTCTGCTGTTGGTTAGGTGATAATGCGCTCTCACCAGCTTTATCCACCACCTTCTGTTTCCTCTTTGAAACTTGTGGAGTGTCAAGTTCAAACTCCTCCTTCTCCTTAACACCCTGTTAACTGCTTTCAGGTTGCTCCACTTTTTTCATCATTGCAGACTCATCAAAAGTCACTCCCTATGGATAATCATCCTGGAGCTTTTGTCATCATTACACCACAAACAATAACCTTTTACTCCATCCACATAACCTAGGAATATGCACTTCCTGATATGGGATAATTCAGTAAGCCCAACAGGCCCAACTTCAAATGAGACAGCCCACGAGGCCCAACTTGATACGGTATAATCCAATAAGCCCAACAGGCCCAGATTCAGAAGAGACAGCCTATGAAGCCCAAAGGCACATCAGTCTGGTCGACCTATATCGATCCCATTTGGTAAGCCCCGCGGTCGACCCGTATCAACCTGAGGGCCACTTCTGAATTTTTAGCATTCAAGCCGGGTGCAAGTTAGACAGGTTGAACCTCTCAGCATTGATGACACGTGACTGCTGATGTGACTACTACCAACGAATGTAACCGCTGCCAACAACTCCAACAACCCTACTAACAACTCTGGCAGGGACGTGCTCCTACTGGCATGGTGATCCAGGAAAATAGGAGATTGCGCCACCTGGCACAGTATCGGGATCTGAGCAAAGAATGACTCCCAACCCCCTGTCATGGAGAAAGCCAAGTACACCTGG
The DNA here is from genome assembly GCA_014898725.1 of Jacaranda copaia. Taxonomy (NCBI): domain Eukaryota; kingdom Viridiplantae; phylum Streptophyta; class Magnoliopsida; order Lamiales; family Bignoniaceae; genus Jacaranda; species Jacaranda copaia. The sequence continues at coordinate 351,915 of JACGDI010005814.1, forward strand.
TAAGGGGACTTAGGTAAAATCACGCCCATAGTAGGCTATAAATACTATAAGCACAACCACGCTCAAGGTAATGCCATTTACATTATTCACTGTATATTCTCTCTATATTCTCCGATCTACCAAAAACTAACTTGAGCATCGGAGTGCCTAAACCGAGGGCCTCTCGGCTAGTTGACGTGTGTTCATGGTTGCAGATCTCAAGTCCAAAATACTGAAATCAACTAGAGTACTTGACCCTCCAGTTCTCTACAGCATCACTTCCTAACCTTTGGCTCAAGCTTTCCATCATAAACATGAGCATAGGCTCGGCACCCAAACACTCTCTAACTTAAGTAATCAACAGAAGACTGGGACCAAACTTTCATTAGTATCTTGCAATCCAAAGCAGTTGATGGTGACCTATTCACCAAGTAACAAGCAGTATTGATTGCTTCTACCCAAAAGTCCATGGACAATCCAGTATTAATGAGCATGCATCTAGCTTTCTCTAAAATAGTTTTGTTCATCCATTCTGCAATTCCATTCTGTTGTGGTGTATATACAACTATACAATACCTCACGATTCCTTCCTTGTCACAAAATTTCTGAAATTCCTTCTTGTAGAACTCTAATCCAATGTTAGTGCTCAAGCGCTTGATTTTCTTTCCTATTTGCTTCTTGATTAAAGTTTTTCCATTGCTTAAAGTTGACAAACACCTCATCCTTATACTTCAACATGTACACCCATACTCTCCGTGAGAACTCATCTATGAATGTCAGCATATGCCTAGCACCTCCCTTTGAAGGAACCTGAGAAAGCCCCTAAAAATTTGAGTGAATATAATCCAAGATGCCCTTGGTCTTGTGAATCGCATTGTCGAATTTCGCCCTGTATTGCTTGTCAAACACACATTGCTCGCAAAAATCTAGCTCTCCAATCTTCTCTCCACCAACCAAGCCATGTTTGCTCAGTTCTAACATCCCCCTCTCGCTCATGTGCCCAAGCCGGATATGCCATAGTCTCATAGTATCATTGACTGATGAAGAAACTGCTACACTACCAAAACTATGCTGTCCTATAAGAAGTAAAGGCCATTTCTTTTGTTTCCCTTCATAATAAGTAGTGTACCATTGAAAACCCACAGAACTCCATCTCAAGCTACGTACTCACAACCATTCTTGTCCAGTGTACCCAGCAAAATTAGATTTTCCTTTAAACTTGGAACATAACACACATCTGTTAAAGTCCTTACTATGCCATTGTGCATTCTAATACTCACTAAGCCAAATGCTACAACCCTGCATGAATTATCATTTCCCATAAGCACTTTACCACCATCATATTTTTGATAAGTGATAAACCAATCTTTACGTGGGCACATGTAGTAAGAGCAGCCACTATCCAAAATCTACTCAGAACTTAACAAGCTTTCAGTAACATTGAGAACAAGCCCACCATCGAACTCTTCTTCAATAATTCTTGTAACAACATCCCATTTCTGATCAAAAGTTTCACCTACATCTTTTGCCTTTTCTCATTCTGAACAATTCCATTTTCAATGCCCCTTTCCACCACACATAAAACACTTATCGCCATTTCTAGGCTTGGTTTGGGACTTCAATTGGTCTCTACTCCTTTCTCTCTCTCTCTCTATCTTCTCTTTACCATCTATCCTTCCCTCCTTTCACCATCGTTACTACCCAGACATGTTTTCTCAACTCGTCGAAATTCAATAAAGCCTTCACATCCTCTATTGAAATCATATTTCATCCATACAATAACGTAGTGAACAAGTGTTCAAAAGATTTGGGTAGTGAACACAAGAGAATCAACGCTTGATCTTCATCTTCAATTTTAACATGTATACTAGCGAGATTCAAAATTACTTTATTGAAGTAATCAATATGTTGAGTAATAGATTTACCCTCATTCATCCTCAACATGTATAATCATTGTTTCAGATATAATCGATTTGTAAGAGACTTCATCATATATAGACTCTCCAGCTTTAACCATAGTCCAGCTAGCATACTTTTCGTGGTGACCTCTCTTAGTACGCTATCTGCCAATGATAACACTAGAGTATCGTAAGCCTTCACCATAAACTCGTCCTTTTCTTCATCTGTCAATGTTTTCAACAAGGAATCTATACCTTGTAATGCTCTCTGTGAACCTTATTAACATAGGAGAGCGTAAACCTTCATCTTCTATAGCCCAAAATCATTCTTCCCATCAAACTTCTCTACCTCATACTTTATAGCTAACATCTGATCAATCCCGACTCTCAATACCAATTTGTTGTAACTTGAAACAATCTAGAATCACAACTATAAAATAATAGTAAATAAATTTAATACAATTGATAACAAGATTTAACATGGTTTAACAATATGCCTAATCCACCCAAAAAAGAAAAGAATTTTTATTGATCTCAAATCAAAATGCAAATACAAATTTTGAATCCCACAAATCTTACGAGAACACCCAACACCCTCGTTCTAAACTTCATCTCGAGAAACTATCTCAAAAGTAGTTAGAAACCTTCATGTATGTGTCTCTTGTAATGAATCCTAGAAGAAAACTAATTAAATACTTGCAAAAATTGAATCTTAGGCCCATAGGTTTGCACCGCACGCTAGGGCACGCATGACTTGCGCCCCAGCACAAGAATTATGTCACTGTTGCAAATTTGGGCAGAAACTTTGCGCTTAGGCTCAAAAAACTTACGTCCCAGCACAAAATACTATTCACTACACCAAGTTACTGTTCACCACAAAGTTACTGTTCACCCATGTCTTTTCCGACCCCTTTCTCCATTTCACTCCATTTTTCTTCCAATTCTCATTTATTTAGCCCAAATGTCAAGATAAAATCAACATAAATTAATAATTTCTTTTTATCATGTCATAAGTAAAGACTTCGATCTTTCATATGAATGTCGTACCCTTTCTCCAAAAGTTGGTCCATGTTTAAAATATATGTTTTCATTTTCATCACATGGTAAGCATTAGAGATGAACTGGTGACCTCTATTTTTCAATTCAATTAACACTTTGCCCTTTCATTCTATAGGTATCTTTGATAGGTCCCCAAAAGTAATGCTTTTTATGAATTCTTTCATCTCGATGAACATGTATTTATGGCCATAATGTGATTACTAGCACATGTATTAAGATACCAGAAATTCTCTTTTTCTTCATTAAATTCATTGTGAGCCAACAAGATAGTTTCTTTACCAACCTTATTCTCCTTGGCATAGTTGGCCTTTTCTTTATCTTCATTCAATTCCTCTCAACATTTTCAAGTATAGGCTCATATAGATGACAATTGTAGCAACCTCTTATAGCCTCCTCTTCCTCAACCTCGACCTCTCAGAGATTCTGCATTTATGTCATTACATTCATTGGTATTTTAGCCACCTTGTTCTCTACCATGTCCACCTCAACCATGACGAGGTCCACGGCCTCTACCTCTTCCAACTTGTTTTTTTGTCAACATCGACTTTCTTTTTGTTGATATTCAATTTTGCTTAAGAGCTTGTTCAATGATTTGTTTGGCTAGCTCTTTTCTTGATCTTTTCTTCATGAACTTGCAACTTTTCAATCAATTGGTCTATTTTCATAGCGTTGAGACCATTAGATTCCTCGATGGCTACAACAACATGAACAAATTTTGAATCAAGAGATCAAACAATCTTCTCGACAATTTGACTTTCTTCAATTTGTTCGCCATTGCTTTTCAATTGATTAACAACTGAAAGGACTCTAGAGATGTAGTAAAAAATGGCATCTGAAGCTTTCATTTATAATGATCCAAACTCTCTTTGAAGTGCTTGAAGTCAAACCTTCTTCACCTTATCGATGCTTTTGAAGACATTTGCTAGGATATCCTATACTTACCTTGTTGTGCTGGCTTGCACAATGTCTATTTTGATTTTCCCCACTTCAGTACCCATGACTCTCCAAGTAGAATTATCACATAAAGATAAATAACCTATCTTCCATGATTGAAATGAATCAAATAATCCTCCATGGAATAAATATTCATTATGCATCGGGAATCTAATATCCAATCATCTTCACAACATTATTGATAATGTTGTTTGCAATACAAAGTCAAATCTTCCTACTATAAATTCTTCATATCTATCGGCTTCTCCTACCTTCCCTTCAACGTCACTGCTAAGCCATGTTGAAGTAGAAGATCATCCATCATTCCTTACCAAAGAGTGAAATTCCCTTTGCCATCAAGTTTACCTTGGAGTAATTTGCCAATGACACTGCTCATCCCCAAAAATTAAATCTCAACTTATAGCCCCAACCAAAAGCTCCTATACCAATTTGTTGGAGCATAGTGGAAACAATTTAGGCATGAGATTTAATTTATCAGAAATTCACGAATCACACTCACAAAGTTGATAACAAAATTAATACCCAATGGATAAAAAATAAAACAAACACAAATTTACGTGGTTCGACAAATTCCGCCTACCTCTGTGAGAGTTTTCTTTCTTCAATTATGATAGAATTTAATCAGTACAAGCCAATTTTGGAATTTGATATGCCCAAACTCAAGCCAAAAAAATCCTTGTACAACCCCTATCATAACTACCCAAGAGGTACTCACTCCACCCCTTTGTATTGTCCCACTCGTACTCGCAATAACTACCCCATCAGTATCATATCAAAAGTTCCACAAGTGTATTCTATCACTAAAGTAATCAAATAAATACTTCTATTTATAATAGTAAATTACTTGACTACTTCACCTATAACTAAAAAACACAATATAAGAAAGAATCCTAATTTTAGTCAAACTTGGTCACTTGATAACCAAGTCAAATCCCAACACACAATCTTTTCCAAAATATTATCATCCACACCAAGTTGGATGAATGAAAGTGAATTTTGATCGTTCACCTCGACCTCTTTCATTGTTTTTCAATATGGCTTGACTGGCAGCTGCAAGATTTTCTGGTTCTCTATACCTCTTCTTCTATAGGATACCCAAACATCTTGGCCTCTAAGGAATGCTTTCATTTGGATGCCTCACCTTTCATAATTGTCCTTCACACGGGTGGCTCTACTTAGGTAACCACCTTAGACCTCCTATATGCTTTTCTCTTATATATCTTAGGCCTAAAGAAGGTACAAAACTCTTTTTTAACATGTTTGGCCCAAAAAGTTATAAAACTATTTTTTATATGTTAGGCCTAAAAAATATAGAGCTCTTAATTTAGAAGCCTTATACATATTTTTTTTAATGCAAAATTAAGTCTAAGAAAAAATATAAGGCCATTAATTTGGATACCTCATTATTTAAAGTTACAGTAATTAATTAATTAATTATAATTAATCATTAAAATATAAATTTAAATATTATTACTTTTGATTCTCCTATCTCCTCTATCTTTTTAAATTCTTAATGTTTTTCTTATCAAAACCTTAATACTAATTCTTGATGTTACAGTAAATTCTTAATGTTTTTTCTTATCAAAACCTTTGTTCTCAATACTAATCACTAAATAATTTTCTTTCCAATGCTAATCACTAAAAAACATTTCAATATTAATTACTAAATAACATTAAGTTCAATTCTCTTTTATCATAAATCAAATTTTTATTTCTTAAATTTCTTTATTTTCATTTTATTATTTGTAGTCAATTTCATGTTCTCTTTTTTTCAGCCAAAAAAAAAGTCAATCGTGTTCTAAAATAGTAAGATCCATGGTGGCTCTACCTTTCAAAATTGAAACTAATAAAATCTTACCCATAATCAATAACATTTCGAAAAAGATTGAAAGAACTAGCTATGTTCTCATTGAAAAGAAAATATTAATCATTAAGATGTAGTTAATAACTTTGCTTCCCAAAAAGCCAAAAAAATAAAATACAAATAGTCATATTTTATATGAGATTTCTTTTTTCTGTAAAATAAAAGATCCTTACTAAAAGATGTATACACTAGAAATTTACTTTTTATAATATTTAATTTTTTATTAAATATATTAAAAGTTTTATTTTATATTTTACGCCTCCAATTTTATTGAGACAATCCTAATCCTTGGTGAGCTTTGGGATTTGAAAAGCCCCGCTAGTTGCTGCCTTTTTCCTTGGCTCTGATACAACTTTTTTAGGTGGTAGACTTTATATATACACGCGGCGGAATATTTGAACTTTAGAAGAGGAAAAACACTTTTTATATTTCTCTACTCAATCAACAATTCTACTGCCACTCACTCTTCTTTTTTTTTTTTTTTTTTCCTTGCTCTTTTTTGTCTTGCTTACGAATGAGTACTCTGAAGAATTCAACATTAAGAACTTCCACAATTTTCAAAACGCTCATTGGACTAATACTCTAAATACCAACACATTCTTTTTCCTAAGATTTCAAATACCAACATACTCTTTCCAGATAATATAATTTGACTTATCAAGGAAACACATATTCAGACATCTAGATATCACACACGTAAACTTCGAATGGCTCTTCAGGAATCAAGATTCAACTTCCAACGTTTTCTTCCTTTGCTTGCTTCTGTTTTTCATGCAAGCCGGTGAGTTCTTATCCACCTTGGTTTGCTTGTGACAGTTTGACTCTTTGCAATCCAACATTCAAGTGATCTCAAGCCGAACTTGTTTGCAGTCCTACTACATCTAAGTTTCTCCAAGTCTTCTAGAAAAATAATCTCCTAGGAATTTTGTACGATAACCAGTAAAGGCAAGAATCAAATAGGAAAGAAGAAAGTGCATTTGGATGATATTGTTGTCTAAATACTTAATGCATCAATCATAACGACCTATTCTTTCATTAGCAATCTCATTAATTAGGAATGCAAGTATACTATCCCAGATTTGCTTGTCTTGATGACTAGATTCTGCAATTCAAGAACAAGTTTTCAGGCAATTAAATAGCATTTTTGACATTTCTAGAACATTTCAAACTACCATTTCGTCATTAACAAACTTATGAACTATTATTAGAATAATATATAAACAGTCTATACTTGAGAAGCAGCATCCTGCACAGTGAAGTTTGGATTATCAATCTATATTGGCTAAGCAAAATTATGATTATTTTCATGTACACCAGTGTTTATCCATGGACACTAGGATGAACTACTACTCCCTGATGCTGCTTCGTCTCACTCCTGGTAGATTAGGCAGGCTCGCGAGGACAATGAGCAGACCAGAGTGAGCTGAGTGTACGCAGACGTTGAAAAAACTCCCCAAAAGCAAGCAAACCTTTTGCTGCATGACGTGTTGTCAGGATACGGGACATCTGCTGCAGAGTTTGCTCCCGAAGATGATCAGCCTGTCACAAAATCAAATAATATTTCTCAGCTCGCAGACAATCCTATGTAACTCAATTATGTATTTTGTCCATGGTCAACAATTATATTTCCTGTATAGCTTGATCTAATTTAGCAAACAAAACATCCATATGCATTAGCTATTCTTGTACCTAGTAGATCGCATGTTGTAGTAGTCATGGCATCATAAATGGGCTATTCAAATGTTCTGTTGATGAGAAATATTTTCAATAAAGATTCCTATTTCAAATAAAAGCATCAGCAGAAAGTGGAGGCAATAAGAAGAGGAGATGGTAAAAAGCAAAACCACACCTGGTGTATGAAGCTCTCCAGAGATTCCAACTTCTCAAGAGCCGAAGCTGCCTGAGTGCTGTAATTTCCTGCTCCTGCAGCAAGAAACGTAATGCTTTGTGCCAAAGTCTGCTGAAGCTTTTCCATTCCTTGTGACAGGGCATCCTCAGCTTGGATACAACAATGTTTTAGGTTGCTGATTTTAGCAATTTGCAGCTCAGTCAACGGCTCAAGTTGAGGCATTACCACCTGTTCAACAAACTCACAGTTAGTCTTGAGAAACGATGGTCTAGCGCCATGATCCAAATATGAGTCTAAGAATGAAACTATGTGAAGGAAATTCCAACATTTATGAGCTCTGATGGCCTGAAACCTCCAATCCAAAGGAAAAACCGCTCGACTGATGTCCTCCACATGCCAGATACTAAGTAGAAAGCATCAGCTCTGGCAGCATCTCTTTTCATGCTGAATAGCTTACAGTAATGTCTTAACACATTCTCTACCAACATAGGGAGCTCTATTTCTCCAATGGGGGATTGCAGAGCATTTCTGAGCTCAGAAATTTGCCGTTCTTGCTCTTTAATCCACTGCCCATATTCCATCTGAAATGCAGCAATTCCTGCGCATTGCATCACTAACACGTTAGACCAACGAAAAGTAGTCTTTAGAAAGAGACTCTGAAGAAGTCTCTCTGGTTTTACGAAGGATAGAAAAGGTCGATGTAACAAATGGATGATATCTTGAGTTTCCATAAGACAACCAACAATGATTGAGATTACATGGAAGAGAGATGATCGACGCTATTTCAAAAAACCAATGAGGACAAGTTGCCATAGAAGTTTCTTAAATCATGCAAATGGAGATTAGTAACAGAAGTTATAGACCTCAAAATCAATATCATATTTGCTTCTAGAATTAGCACGAGGAAACTAATAAATACCTGGGTTTGCAGTTCCACAGAATCCCATAGAAGCAGTTGCACCCCCGACAAGCAAACCCTGCAGTGAGTAATTAACCGAAATTTCAGATGATTGAAATATTACGCCACTTGGTTATGTATCAGAAGATCCAGACATGAATAGAACATTGGAATGGATTATCTTCCACACCTGTTGTCTAGCTCTCTCGAGTTCTAGCTCAAGCTGTGCCAGCTTCAGACGGCTTGTTTCCAATTGCTGAACATAAGCCTATAAAAAGAGGTAAGACAGTAAACTGAAATGGTTCAAAACATAAAAATCAGTGAAACATTTAACGGTCGTCAACATCTCCAAACCTTCTTCCTTAAACGACTTTTCCTAGCAGCTTCACGATTTTGTGCTAAGCGTCTTTGTATCTGTCAAAAATGGAGATTTATCTCTTCAGCCAACTGGCCAGCATTAATTAGACAATTTGGTCAATTTACTGGATTTCAAAAAATTCAGACAATTTTCTTTGTTGCTCAAGATTTCAGGTTGTTATCAATCTAATTTCTTTTCCAGATAAGCATCCATTCAAACATAAGAAATATAAGCCCAAATTTGCAACACAAGAAACACAAGAACGTGCACATGGTTAATAAGCAGGGTTATGCCGATCACCTTCTCTGAAATACTCTTTGATGCCTGAATATCTTCAACATGCTCAAGTGATTTATCAGAAGTATATTCAATCTGGAATATGAATCAGACTATCGTAAGTTAATAAACAGCAGCCAAAAATATTTATCAATCCAGAGGATATATTATGATGTTTCACCTTGTGGTCTAGCTTTGTATCGGGTTCTGTGATTAAACACACACCTGTTCCAGGGCTGATATTTATATTACCATCAAACGTGTCCTCCCACATGCTAATTTGGTGGAGCGGTTCATAAAAACCCATCCTGCTTGAGGGAGCGAATTGAGTTGTCGGAGTAGTCATATTAACAATCTGCATATAGACAAAGGAAAATCCAGATAACAGGCAGATCAAGCAGAGAAATGCAGACTGAAATTACTGCCATATTCAACCCTGTATTTTTTATGTAGCTAGCTAATGGACAATTATACAGAAATTCAGTAACATGGTCCAAATACAGGAAGGACTTGAGAATAACCAAGGACAACATTAGATATGCCAGAAAATCATGCCCTTTACCTTTTTTAGGAACAAATATGAGTTTCTGGTCAAGAAAACAAACATTTCTTCAAAAAGAAAGGAAGCCCATTTTTGCACAGATTAAAAAACATTAAAAATAAACAAACAGAGAGGGGGAAAAAATGAAAAAGAAGATCCACACTGTGATTAGCCAATGTGATGCCAAAAACTACCACCAGAAACATTCGTGTTCACAACTTCAAATTTCACTTCGAGAACCATAGTGAAGACAAGTGATATATCAGAGCGCCAACACACTCACATACCCAAGAACTTCATAATATCATCTCAAGAGCCAAAAAACAAATAAATAAATAAATGAAATGGGTAAGACACACCATATAACAACAACAGAAGTGGAGTTGAGATGAAGCACAAAGAGTATGGAAAAAGACCAACCTGCACATCAATTGAGACTTGAAGATTGTTTCTGATCAGGTAGAGGGAGAAGCTAAAAAGTATGAGGTGAAGAAAATTATGAATCAAAGCCTCCGTAAATCGTTATCATATCCCCCATCAGCATATCTCAGAGGGTCTAAGAACCATTCAACACATAGCTTTAGTACTCAAAACAAGGGCTGGATTCAGGCAAAAGTAAGGCAAGTGATGATAGAACGATGAGACCACAAAAGCTCACAACTTCGAATATTAAAATGGTCCAAGAAAGGGATGTGTTTTTTTTTGCTGTTTTTCTAATAATCCCACTCACTACCACTATAATATTGGCATGCAGATCCTTAGGGGGAGGAAGAAAAAAATTTGATAATTATAAATAAGAATCTCTTTATTCAGGGGTGTGGTAAAGCTGGTACGTATAATTTTGCCTCATCTAGTTCTCAAAGTAACCAAGACACTGTCCACAGGAAGAGCAAATTGATTGCAAACTAGCCAACTCACTCGATAAGCTTAAATTTACTTTGTCAGAAAGCAGCTTTAGAAGGCCAAAATTTTTCAATCACACGCAAAGATTCACTTGTATTTATAAATGGGTTGTGAACATGACAGGCATTTCCCGTTTTACTTTCTTTTGTCTGACCAACCAATGTACAAAAACAAGATGCAACTATAGTAAGAGTTAGCCGATACAGGCAACAACAAAAGTTTTTGGACCTTCGAGTCCCTCAACAATTCCAGCCATCGACGCGTGATGGGCCCATAAATCACACCAAAATACAATCAAAAAATGTTGAGCCATTTTGATCGAGTGTTGGGCACCACAAAACAGTCAGCAAAAGATGGACACGTGTTTGGCATCCTCTCCCCTAACTTTTGGGAGCCACCTATCAGTGAGTGCCAGCACTACCAAGCGAGCCATACAGGCTAGAAATTCAAAAAAGAAAATGCTGGATACGGCATAGAGGCCAATTAGAGAAATGCATTCACGAGTTTAATTGACGGTGAGTGGTGAGTGGTGAGTGGTGAGTGTATAAATTTGTTACAATATTTTGTAAGATGTTAATTTACAAAATGTTAAACATTAAAAAGTATTCGATAAGTATTTTTAAAAGGATGAGTGAAATTTTAAAATAAGATATTAGAATTTATAAAATTTTCTAAAAAATAGCAAAGAGATCCTTCTTAGTTTTAAAACTTAACAAACTCCTTCAATTTTAACTATTTTAAAATTATTATTACTAATATTTTATAATTTTTAAATTTTACTTTAGCCAGATACATCAATAACTTATTTTAAAAATAAAATTTAATATTTTATAAGTTTTAAAAATATTTTATAAAATATAAGAATTTATAAATTGTTTTTAAATAAATTTAGTCAAGTGTCCTTTTAGTTGAGCCCAGTAATGTAACTGTTGCAGCTGGCCAGTATACCTGAAGAAGAAAGATATTGATTGTTACATAGATGAAAAGATTTGAGTAGTGTATCTGACGCATGTCAAGATTGTAGGATTTATTAAATAATTAACCATTGTTGCTGTAACTACTTGGTGGTGAAAATAGGTACATTATTCTTTAATTCATTGAAGTTCGTACGTTTTCCACTAAATAACAAATCCATTCTCCTTTAAGCAAATTGATTGGCGGAGAAAGGGCATGCTTCTTTCGGTTTTCCTGGTTTTGACTACTGGTCTATTATTCTTGCAATAACAGAATGTACTTAGTCCTGGAACCGCGGAATGCGTCCTCTGTCAAGGCTTCGTCAGAATTGTAGAATAAGAAAAAGTATGTCTCCGGAGAGGACGTCGACATTCTGATACCAAAACAGAGCAATTTATGAGGTGCACAACTATGACTATTACTTTGCCCACTACTAGAGAATACTTTGTGCACAGTTCTGCTGAATATCAACCAACAGTTGACCTTTAAACCAACTCCATTCGATTTTGCCACCAAAGAGCCGAACCTTTAAACCAACTATATTCAATTTGGCAACCAAAAAGTCAAGTCGTCATTGACCTAATAGCATAAATCTACTCCCTTCAGAACAATTAAAATGCTGAGTGGCCACTGACTCAATAACACAAGTCTCTCTCATAATGTGGAAGGTTAAGAGTTTGAATTCTAATGAAGTTTTTATGTCCGTGTGTGTGTCTATATATATATAAAAGACTTTATCCCCAAAGATACATGAGTGTTTTTTGGATTTAACGGTCCAATGAATACTCGTGCTAGTTCTGGTTTGGAAAGTAAATATGAATTTTGGAATATTATTTACTTGTTCTAAATGTGTCTTAATACTAACAAATAATAAGCATTAATTGGATGAGTACCATAATAAGGCAAACCAAGTTCCCAATTCTTGGAAAGAGGTAGGGAAAATTGCAAAATTATTCCATCAACTATTGCATGTCGCAGGATCAAGACTTTATTAATTTTCAATTTTAAAACTAGCCCACCATATTTTGGAATTCAGCACATTAAGTCCTTTTTGTTGCAATTTTAGTCCTTTTGGCTTGAGAATTGAGCTAATTGCACTAGAAACCCTCACACCCTGCTCATGTGATAGAAAAATTGGGCAAAAATTAACACTTGTCATCGGAAATCCACCTCTCCATGCCTAGTAGGTCCTCCATGCCACATCATCCGCCACATGTACACAAAACCATGCTGTAATGCCACACACACAAAAAAAGAAAAAAAGAAAAAAAAACACATCAGCCGCAGGGCTGACAACAAATGTGAAATTAGATGAAAAAAAAATGCCCCCAAAAAAAATGAAAACAGAAACTTGAGTTTTTGCCCTTAAAAAAGAAACACAAGTGTAAATTCTAAATCAAACCCCCAGGTGAAAACTCTAAGTCTGAAAACACTCGTTCCTCAAGAACCTTATTTTGAAATCTAAAATCGAACACAAAATCAATTTGGAGTTGTGTAAAGTTTTCATCTTTTAGTGAACGCATACCTGACCTAACTGTTTTGAAGCAAGGAGAGTTGAAGGAAGCAAAGGAGGAATAGTAAAAATGGTGTTTCAACATTCGAAGAGACATATTAGTTTGCCTCCTCCCCCATATGGTTAGTTTACTTGTTAATAGGTTTGTTAATGGTCTCTATTTGAATTGACATGATCTTTTATGTGCAAACTTGGTCAATGTGGTCCCTGTTTTTCTCCATTCCATATGACTAGGGTTTTTTTTCATTGTTAATAAAGTAGTTTATGTGTGTGTTTGGAGGTTTGTTAATGCTAATGTCTGCAAGTTTGTTTAACTTTAAGCAAAATATTCTTCAATGTGGCCCCTGGTCTGTCAACTCCGTACTGTGTCTTGCTTCTCTTACATTGACTTGTTCAACAAATGTTGGTTGTAGTGTTAAATGAATCTTAAATATTCTTCCTATTATGACAATGTGGATTATTTTCACACTCTTTGTCTGTGTTTAGGGGGATTGGAATCTCTGAGTGGTCCCATGTACACTTTATTTATTACACTTAAGTGTGGCACCTAACTATTTAATTAATTGTTATATATATATATATATATATATTTTGGGTGCATGTACTATTGAAGATTGTAAAACAAGTACAGTAACTGTGGTTGTGTATTATGGGGGTAAGTTCTTGCTTGTGCCTATGGCTAAGTATGTTGGTGGCAGTGTGGCTAAATTTCATTATGTGTCTACTCAAGAAATGAACATAGATGAATTAGATTTGCATTCTGATAGGTTGAAAGTAGACAAGAATATGAGATATTATATTAAAATGAACAATGGTTTTAAGTTATTGCAGGATAGTAGTGAATACAAATCCATTTGTATGGAGCATGTTAAAAGAAAAAACAGACAGATTGATATTTATGTTGATGTCTTACCTGTGGAGGATGAAAATTTGACAAGCCTTGCAACAAATATAATTCATGAAAATGCTTCTATGCCTTTTGAACCTATCAAAGATACACAACCAACTGAGGTAGATTTGGGTTTAGACTTGGATTATTTAAGGACTAAAAATAATGAGTTAGGGGTTAATGATTTAAGTGATGACACAAAAGGAACTCAACATGCTGGGTGTTTAGGGACTTATTACAAAACCTATGATCCTTCTAATTTAGATAATGATGATCCCTTCACCGTTAAAAATAATGAAAACATAGATGACAGTGAGGATATAGAGGATAATGACTTTGAGAGTGGAAAACTGAGTGAAAGTGAGGATTCAGATGATATCTTATTTGAGGAATAAATGGATCCTAATAAAGAATGGGTAGGCAGTGAGGATGTTAGAGGTGTAAGGGGGGCTGAGGAAGAGAGTAACAATAATGGGGGTGATACCAAAACTAAGAGTGAAGAGAATATTGCTTGGGAGAGTAAGAAAGAAGTTGATGAAACAACATCTGATGAAGACCAAGCAAAGCCAGTTGCATTTGTCTTTAACTCCAAGATGCCATTTGCTCCTAGGTTTGAATTAGAGATGAAATTCAAGGATAAGAAAGAGTTCAGGAAAACAATTCATGCAGAAACTGCTCAAAGCATAAGAAATATTAGGATAAGAAAAAATGATAAGACAAGGTTGCATGCAAAATGTGAGCAAGAGGGGTGTGAGTGGAAAATCCATGCATACAAGGTGAAGGATGAATCCACTTTTCAGGTTTTAACATATAATCCAACACATCTATGCAAGCCAACATTTGAGGTTGCTAATCTGAAGTCAAGTTACTTAGCTGAAAGATTTGTGAACAAACTGAAAACTAACCCAAAAAGATCAATTGAGGGCTTTAGAACTGACATAATGAAGGAGGTAAGGGTTGGGGTGTCAAAGGACCAAGCCTATAGAATAAAGAAGAAAGTGCTAGAGATCATTGAGGGAGACCCTAGGCTAAAATACTCTAAATTGTGGGATTATTCAAATGAATTAGGAAGAACAAATCCAAGCCCCATAGTTATTTTAAGGATGGATGACAACTCAGGCTCTAATACATTCAGTCACTTTTACTGCTATTTTGGAGCATTGAAAAGGGGATTTTAGGCAAGTTGTAGAAAGATCGTAGGTGTTGATAGGTGTCAACTTACTGGACCTCATAAAAGAGTTCTTTTAACTGTTACTGGGATTTATCCCACCAACAAGCCATACCTTATAGCACATACAGTTGTGGAAAAAGAGGCAGCTAATAGTTGGATATGCTTTTTAACACTGCTAAAACAAGACTTGAACATTGAAAGGCCAGATAAGTTCACCTTCTCGTCTGACAAGCAAAAGGCCTCATACAAGCTTATAAAGATGTGTTCCCTTTCTTAGAGCATAGGTTTTGTGTCAAACACTTGATGATAAACTTTAGCAATGCTGGTTTTAAAGGTTTGTAGTTCAAAGATGCTCTTTGGAAAGCTGCCAACAGCACAACAGTAAGTTAATTCAAATAGGCAATGTAAGAAATGGCTAACTTGTAACAAGCTACAACTGATTGGTTCAGTGACAAGCCTCCATCAAAGTGGAGCAAGTCATATATCACACCAATGTCAAAGTATGACATGGTGTTGAATAATTTCTGTGAATCTTTCAACAGTGCTATTCTTTATGCTAAAAAGAAGCCAATAATTACAATGCTAGAATGGATGAGGGAATATCTAATGACAAGGCTTCAAAACAATAGGGACAAGGTTGCTAAGTCATGGAGGGGTGAGATATGCCCTGCAATTAGTGACATAATTAATGAAAATGTGAAAAACCTTGCTGATTGTATACCCAGGAAAGCTGATGATACACACTACCAAATCACACACATTTATGGAGGTCAATATTGTGTGGATTTGGAGTTGTGCACTTGTACTTGTAGGAGGTGAGAACTCACTAGTATCCTATGCCTACATGCCTATAGTGTTATTTATAGTAGGAAGGAAAATGCTATTCAATATATGGATAAATGCTACAGTATTGAGTGCTATAAGGAAGTATATCAATCAGCCATAATAGGATTCAATAGTCAAGAACTATAGGATGAGACCTTATATATACCCTCTCTGCCACCTAATTTTGGGGAAAAGGTAGGAAGACCAAGTAGGGCCAAAAGAAGGGATATGGATGAACAAGCCACAGAAGAAAAAAAGAGACTAAGAGGAAGGGCTAGGACAGAGCAACCAATTAAAGCGAAAAGAAGGCAAAGTACTGTGAAGTGTGGCCATTGTAAAATTGGAGGACACAACTCAAAAATCGGTCCTCTTAAGGAAGGTACAGATGTAAGAAGAAGTAAGCAACAAAGATAGGTATTTTAAACACCTTAACATTTATTAGGATATTTTAGCAAGAAACTTGAAAATATATACTCATGGCTTGATTCATGTGATTTGTACAGGTTAGGGGCAAAAAAAGCTCAGTTGAGTTACCTAAAACTAAAGGACAAATATATGCTGCTACAGATGAGGTAGAAGTTTAATATTTTTCATGCTTCAAATTTAAGTTATATTATTTGATTTTTAAACTTGAATTTTTTTTATTTTTATTTTTTTGTGTGTACAGGTTAGGGAGAATCCTATGACAGATAACTTGCATGAGTTTGGAGATTTTCCAACTTCTGGAGATGAGGTTCAAGTTCCAATTCAACTTTGATATTAACTGTCATTTTTAGATTTTTACTTAGCATATGATTGTATGTCATGCATAGGTTAAGGAGTCAAATGGTGGATTTGAGTTAGGAGCACTTTTTACCAATGCTAGAAAGAAACTGAAGGTAATGTCCAATTTAAGTTCAAGTTTATGTTGCACTCTAAATACAAGTGTAATGTTTTTCATGCTTTTTACAATTAAGGAAAACAACTGCAAAAAATGAAGAAACCAATTTGTCAACTAAGGGGGAAAATGTACAAAGGAAAAACAAGGTATTGCATGTTAAATTAAAGTATATGTATCTACAGTTGATGTATTTTATATCTGACTTTCTATTGGGAAACTTTGTTAGAAAAACACAAGAGAAACATCACAGCAAGCTCTATCTAAGGTTCCAGGGCCTAGT
This sequence comes from Jacaranda copaia, assembly GCA_014898725.1. Taxonomy (NCBI): domain Eukaryota; kingdom Viridiplantae; phylum Streptophyta; class Magnoliopsida; order Lamiales; family Bignoniaceae; genus Jacaranda; species Jacaranda copaia. Next base: position 369,006 of record JACGDI010005814.1, read on the forward strand.
GTGTACCAACAATTACAACTTTCTCAAAACACGTGTCCCCAACCATCTCAAGGTACTTCAACTCAATCATCTACCTCTAGGAAGAAGAAGTATGTGATCATTAATGATCTCAATATAGCAATGGACAACATAAATGGAAGAAAGAAGAGAGCTGAAAAGAGCAAGAAAAAGTGAAGACTAGATATTGGAAATTTTTTGTCTTTTGAACATTGATTTTATAGGATACAAGTTTTTAGACTTATGGAGGTCAATATTTTGTGGTTGAAACAATGTATGCACATACAGTCATTTTTTGTCAAGATTAATATCTCTTTGTAAGTGAAAGGCCTTTTTTTGTAAAACAAAATTATAACATGCTCTTGGATGGTGTGGTGAAATGAAAAAGAAGGATGATTTGTGGCTAACTATTTGTTGGTAATTTGGAGATATTCTATTTTTGTATGTGTTCAATTTTTGCATCTATTTTTGGTTATTAGGCTATTAACATGTTCTTTTTGGCCATGTGAAAATGATGCTACCATGACTTGCCACTTAGTACAGCAAACAATGTTGCCATGGCTAGGTGAAATGAAAAGGAAAGATGACCAAAAAGCATTTTGGTCATCCTTAAACATTAAATATTTCACTTCACTTAAAGCAATTTAACTTAAACTTTGCCCCATCAAACACTTGACATTTTTGTTCAAGCATCATTAACAATTACAACCAATGATTCCATACAACTACATAACACCAAATATTGGAGATCCACAACTTGGAACTCCATCATCCTTAAATAACTACCACATTCCTGCACCCATCAAGCACCTATAATGCAAAACCTTCACAGATTACACAAATTCTACCAAACACCTACAATACATACATTTTACAACCTAGCCAAACAACACACATATTCTACCAAACAAGTACAATACATCCATTTTACAGCTAAGCTAAACAATTGCACAAAATAGCCAAGAAACTACTACCACTACTTTCAAAATCTGGTTCCTCTTTCCCAACTTTGCAACTTCAGCCTTCATTGTATTTATTATACGAAGGAATCCTAGAATAATATTTTTTGATCTAGAAGACATAGGTGGATCCGCCCATAGGAAAAAACCACACCTATTTCTCAGCAAAAAACCAAAAAGTAAATAAATAAATAATAGAAAAAAATTGACAACTAACCTTGCGCCTGGATTCTTGGAGTAATCTCTCATACTTTTTAGACTCTGAGTAACAAGGTTACCTGATGTGGGCAAGAGTGGAACCTTCTGCCTGGATTGATATCGATCCATGATGTCCTCAACTTCGCCTTCACTCCACAATAACATTCCAAAGCTTCATGACTAGAAGATATTGCCAAAGAGCTAGCCATTTTACACGAGTTACTTTGGGAAAAAAATGTGATTTCCACTTGATATGGAAGATGGGTTGAGGTGAACGATTTCTATCTCTTCAAAGCATGGACAATGCGAGATAAAGAAGATGAGTCCTAATAAATTCCTGCCAACAATGCAAGATGTGGCAGATGACGTTTTTTTTTTTTTTTTATTGCATGGCATTACAACATGATTTTGTGTACATGTGGTGGATGATACGGCGTGGAAGACCAACTGAGCATGGAAAGATGGATTTCCAGCGACACGTGTCAATTTTCGCCCAATTTTTCTATCACGTGAGCAAGGCATGAGGGTTTCCAGCGCAATTGGCCCAATTCTCAAGCCAAAAGAACTAAAATTGCGACAAAAAGGACTTAATGTGCTGAATTCCAAAATATGGTGGACTAATTTTAAAATTAAAAATTAATAAAGTCCTAATCCCGCAACATTCAATAGTTGATGGACTAATTTTGTAATTTTCCCGTGAGTGGTCATGACTCATGATCCATCTGTGAGCAGAAAGTTGGAGATGTGATAGAATTCATAAATTCTTTAGCTTCTAACTTCAAATTATCCTAATGTCCTGCGCACCCAACTGGAATGCTGGCCTATTCAACTGACTGCTCTTAGTCTTTTTCTGTCAACACATTGAAAAAATATTTACAGATTTTCATCTTTAATAACTTTAAGAAGATAAAAACCCGCTATTCAACATAAATTGGATCAATAATTATGTACTTGTGTGTATACAGTATAATAGTAACATATCCACATACTTTTCATGATCAACAACAGTAGCTACTAGCCAGGAGAAGCACCTTAAATTCCACTGAAAGGTCACCTGTGCTTTTCAATTTCTGTTTTTTGGACCTCTATGTCTCAGGTCCTTTGATTTTTTGATTGAGACTTCATTTATCTCTACTGGTGATGGCTCTTCCAAATCAAGAAAGCCATGAAAGCAAGTGGCCCTCAACTTTAACTTCACCCCATCATCCAAGCTTTTGGAAAAGCAAATGAAGAAAGTGAACAATATCACTATTCTTACTTCTTCCCACGTAATATCAAAAAAGAAAGCGATCACTACAAATGCGGGAGGATCTCCTATAATGAAGCCGCGAGTTCAGAGTTATTGGACAAAATAATTTTTAAGGTGAATCTTAGCAAAGATTCTGCATATAATTTTAAATATACTTGTAAGTTCCTCAAAGCTTAGGGATTAAGCTTTTTTCCTGCTTTTGAGCTGCTGTAAAATAATGCAGTTGAGCTGTAGTGGGTGCGTCAGGATATGGCAAACAAGTTATATATTATATAACCTTAATTTTCTACCACTAGGGACTATGAAACAAAGAATTCTGCATCAGATTACCACAACTTATACGTAAAGAAAGGGAAGAAAACAAAAAATGACGAAGCCCAAAAGGGAAACTTTTGCTCGCTTGTCATTTTCTATAGAATTATGGGAGCCCTTTCGTTATATTATCCCCAGGGAAGTTGTAGGAACTTAATAAATAACTGACTGTTAACTGAAATATCTAAAGCTCAAATTGATATTCTTAATGAGACAGTATGATATAATCAGCCATTGCACTTTGTTGCATCACTATATAATTTCAGCTGCTTTTTTGTGTTGAGAATTGTATATAGATATAAAGAAATCCACCTCCAAAAAAAAAAAGCGAACAAAAAGGTTGTGGTGTGTGTACTTTGGATTTAAAGTTTCAAGGATGTGATATTTGAATTTATTTTCTTTCTTCAGAGCAGCCTTTTTTTAAATTTATTGCTTTTCCTAGCTTTGATTCTTTATTAAAATAAGCAGTTTGCGGTATTGTTTATCAATCAATCCTCAAATGGTACTATATATCAAGTTAACATTAAATATTGTTGGTCCAATCATCTTTCTTTCTTTCTTTCTTTCTTTCTTTAGGGTTTGCTTGTCAAATTTTCTTAAAAGAGTGTACTTTATGTCCATTTTGCAGTTGCTTAGGTTAAAGATTCAAACATGATTCTGTGACACGATCGAATATGTCTTTCTTGCTGTTGAAACTTAGGAAGCTTGTCTGTCTTCAGAGCTGGCGTGTACCATGAAATTCAGTTTTTGTAGTAAATAATCTTTTCAATTTAGGATTTTAAATAATCTTAATAAATTATTTTTATATTTGTTTATACCAAAATTAGTTTCCGTTCAGGTTCAAAAGAAAGAAGACCCAAGATCCATGAGTTTATATATAAACATCTGCACATAAACATACGCGTGCGGGGCCGATCGACTTAAATAGAAAGCCTATAAATAGTTATGCAAAAAAGAGGAGCAAGCCCACAAGAAATCATACAATATCCATCTTCTGGAGAGTTCTACTTGATGATCTTAAAAGATCCAAAAAGACAAGATAAACCGCATCTTAACAAAGAGAACTCCAAAGGAGGATTCAATTTGTTCGTATCACTGTTTGCACTATTTAAAGTGATTATTCTTTTGTACAAAGCGCACGACAACAGCATCAGTCTCGCAATTATTCAATTTGGCAATTCTTTTGCTATTATATTTTCTAGCACTTCATGCATCTCGATATTTATTGACTATTTTCTATTAATTTTTGTAAATTCAGTTACTAATTCCTTGCAAATTCACTCTATCTCTTTGCACATTTTTAATTTTTTTCCTTGGAGGTCCGAGAACCGACCACACACATCTTGAATTTAGTTTATTTTGAAAGTTCCATAATTAGTTATGGGGAAACTTGCATTTTCGGTCCATAACTATTGCTCAATTTCAATTGAGTCTCATTAATTTCAATAATACCATATTGAGTCCCGTAATTTAAAGTTGTGCCACATCGAGTCTTTCCCTCCTTGTATTAAATAGTTAATGGAACCCTCGGGAGCTGGATTTTTTGGGGAAAAAGCACTATTCACTTCTTCATTTTGGAAATGTACAATCACATGTATTATTAGAAAAAAATGATATTAAGTAATGTATTTAGTAAATTACATAAAAAGAATCATCAATAATTTTCCTAAATTTAAATTTAAAATATTCTAAACTACAAAAAATAAAATATCCAATTTTTTAAATATTATAAATTAAAGAATTTATTTTTATTGTGCAAAAAATTTCAAAAATATTAAAAAACACTTAAAAACTAAATTAAATATTTTTTTTATTCCTAACATGAGAAAATAGATTGTTTAAACAGATATTTCTTTTATATTTTTGTAGAAAATGTTACTACATAATATAGCAAGTCATTTGTGTATTATGAAAATGTGATTTCGAATTCTATCTATATTTAGCAAATAAAAATATAACTAAATTCAAAAAATATCTTGTTAAATGTGAAATTATATACATAAAATATGATTAAATAAGTTAATTAGTAATTTATAATTTTTTGAAAACTGAACAAAATGAAATTTATAATTTTTCATTATTTTTAAATTTTCTTTCAATTTATTTGGTTATTGACATTTTATAATATAATGTAAATGTACCCCCCTCCAACCCCTAAGGAAATTGGCTAGATCTGGCCATGCCAAGGTTGCTGCCAAGTAGCCTTACCGTGGCTGCTCATGCCATATTGGCAACAACCATGGCAAGCAACCACTGCCCGCTATCAAAAAATTAAACTTAACGGGGGTCAAAATTGCATTTAGTGGGGGTTTTAAACCCCCGCTAATACCTTTAGTGGAGGTTCACCAAACCCTCACAATTATATATCCTACTAATTCTTAGTGGTGGTTTTTGACCAACCGTCATTACAACCCCCGCTAATAATTAATTGAATTTACAGGGGTTTTTTTTATTTAGTGGGGGTTTGGAACCCCCGCTATTATTAAAAAAACTTACTTCATATATTTTAGTGGGGGTTTTTTTACCCTAGCTAATATTATTCTTCATAATTTTAGCAACAGCTTGAACCCCCGCTACTATTATAATATAATAATTTTTAGAATTTTAGCTTGGGTTTACTATTATTAAAATGTGTAATTTGATCAAAAATAAAAGTGGGTTTAGACCCCCACAATAATTTCTTTAAAATTAATTTTTTTGATTAATTTTCTATATCTCAATATGCTATTTCATATGCATGCCAATAAAACTTCATACTCAAAATTCAACAAAATTAATTGATCCTTAAATCAATCTATTAAAATCAAGTTTGAAAAATATTAGCATTCCCAGAATATCAGCATTCTCAAAAATGTCAACATCAAAATCCACAAATACAAAAATATTCAACTTAGTTCCACATGTCAATAGACACTACAAATGAGTGGCTAGTGAGGATCTTCATTTTGATCTTGATTGCCAAACCCATACATCAAACTCACCTAGAGTGCTCCTTTCCCAAGGTCTTGGCAGCAGCATCATTAGGAGAAATAATAGAATTGGTAGCAAGATCATCATTCATTTCTTTCTCAACTTGCTCCTACAAAACCAAAAGAGTTCTTCTTTGCATTTAAATAGTGAAATGATTATATATATATTCAAAGATTACACATCATGTCACAGCTCCAAGTATTCTGTGATAGAAATTTGTCCAAATGCAATCAATATTACATTTATGACATGCAGAAAACTGAGAAGGGGCCAGCACTAAGCTTGAAACTCATGGTTATTTAAGTAAAGGCACCTCAAAGCTCTACATAGTCTTTTGTTCACCTACTTAAACATGACTAAAATTGCCTGAACCATCCTTTCATTAAAACAGCAGCAAAGTAATTGACCAAAAATCTTCCGTCGAAACTTCAACTAAAGTTTAAAACAAAATATTAGTTAGGGACATAATATGTTTACAAATTAGTTTCATTCGAGCTTTTCATTTTATTTCTATCTTTAATGCTTTGAGTTGGGAATAGAAACTAAATAAATTAAATAAATAAAACTTACTCCTTGTTTTTTCACCTTGTTGTTCACCCATGATCCATCCCTATGGTTATGCGTTATGAGGACTAAATGACCACGACCTACGAGATTAGCTGTTATTTCATTTAGTGCAAGAAATGAATTAGCTGTTGACAGCTCTATTAGTGGTGATTATGTAGGCTTTTCTTTAGATAGGTGCTCAACTACTGGTTATTGTAGCTTTCTAGGAGAAAATCTTGTATCTTAAGGAAGTGAGAAATAGGATATGGTCAGATACAGTTTCAAGATCACACATAGAGGCTAAATTCATGGCATGGCTCTTAGGATGTGTGAATTTTTGTGGCTAACATTATTCTTGATGACTTGATAGTTACTAGGAACGAATCAGTGTGAATGAAAGAGAACTTACTAGGGATCTTATGTTCCCTGAATTAATCTAGAAAAATATGAGCACAAATCAAAATACTATTATTTATTTGCTACATGTGTTGGTCCAAATATGTGAATATATTATTTCATTTTACTCCATATATTTTTGCCTTTATGAAAATCTATAATGTACTTGTAATACTATAGATAGTATTGTTCTTTTTGTGCTTATGAAGTAATAGAATACTCCTATTTTTCTCAAATATTTTCTCAGCAATAATGTAGCCAACATATAAGTTGATCATAGGAAAAACTAGATGCAAAAATCATGTAGGAAAAATTGTTGGGAATTAGAGAAATACTTTAAAAATTCACCCTATAGAAACCAAAGTAGATGCATTTTGAAGTGCATTAGACATACATACCATGATGTTCACGTGCTGTTTTTGATGACTGCAAACAAAAATCTCGTATTAAGACCCAATCAAGCCCCAAATGCCATTGCCTCTACTGTTGATGCACTATGAACTCCAATAAGCAGTTAACTGATCATTTTTACACCACTGGAAAAAATTATGTGAAACTAATGTAATGTCCATATAATATGATAAAAGATAAAATAATAAGAATAAAATTGTATCATAAGATTATAACAAATCATAAGCAGAAAGTCCAAAGATTTAGATGTACCTTCCAACTCCACAACCTGCATTTATGACATAAATCATCTCGCTCAATGTTGTACCAAAATTAATCAAATAATTCACTTAATATCATATTCCAGAGTTACAAATCAAAATCTATAATTTTTCTAACTTTATCAAGCACATATCTTTCTACCTAAGAGGACTAGACCAGCATGCTCTAAAGCTTCATCTATACCTGATGGCATTATCTGAAATGATGTTCATTCTTTCAGTTGCTATTCAAGAGACACCACCCCATATGTAGGGTGAACATTTAAGGCTAATTTTTCCTTCATATCAAGATATGAATAAAAAAACAACTCATACAGTAAGTGTTCCATTGGCAGCTCTCTTCACACCACCGAAGATAAAGAGCATCCACTAGCTTTAAATTTTTCTATTTATCTGTAAGAAGTAAAGGCAATCACATGATATAAGTGTCTGAAGTACTCCTTTTGTCTCACTATTATGGATTATCAGCTATATATTATGATTTTAATGCTAAAGAAACAGGATAAAGATTGCTATAACTACAAAAAATCAAAGCTTGAAAATTTTAGTAAAAATTTTAATAGATTTCAAATTTAGCAGAGGTTTAAAACCCCCTAATTATAGTCTAATATTTTATTAAAAATATAATAAAAAATTTTAAAGTTTAAATCTAAGTTTTTAGTGGTTTAACCGTTACTACACCACAACCCCCCCCCCCCCCCCCCCCCACATTTTTTGTTATTAATTTGTGGGGGTTGCTAAACCCCCACAAGATAAAAGAATTAGTTGGGTTCATAAGAGCTCCCACTAATATATTTATTTTTTGTAGTGGCCATGTTAGAGGTAGCCTTGCCATGGGCTACCCTGGTGGGGTGGGGTGGGGTGGAGTGGAGGGTGGAGATTGGGTGAATGTTGGAAATTTTAATACTTTTAATCTTAATTATTTTATTTTTAATTAATAGATAATTTTAATAAATTTAATTAAATTATTTCAAATATACCATTTATGTAATTTTTTAATTATGCAAATTAATTAATAAATACATGACATATTACATAAATTATTTTCCATATGTTTACTACTTAACATTATTGAATATACAACTTTATTTTAGATTTTTTAATTTTTTATTTTTAATTAATAAATACTTCAATTAAATTTAATTGAATAATTCTAGATATTTTAATATTATTAAACATGTAACTCAATTAATATATATATATATATATATACTACTTAACATTATTAAATAAATTTAATTATTTAAATAAATTATTTTATATATGTTTAATATTTAACATTATTGAATATGTAATATTATTTTTTATTTTTATTATTTCCTTAATTTTTTATTTATTTTATTTTTTGATTAATAAATAATTTAATCAAATTATTTTAGACATGTTTACTACTTTAAAATTATTAAATATGTAGGTCAAAATTAATAAAGTTATATTGTTTAAGGTGATAAAGTTAGATTTTTAAAAGAAATTTAAGGTGGTAAATTTATAAAATATTATAAATAGGTTCAAGGGCATTTTTATCTCAATAAATTAGCTAAACAGTAACTATCGGCAATTTTTGAATTTTTAGATAAATTTTTTGCTAACGTTTTTAATTTTGCTAACAAAAGTTATAATGGTTTTCGCAAATTGTAAAATGAAGCCAAACCTCAGGGGGTATTAGTAATTTTATGATCCATTTTGTTCGCCTAGCTATGGCCAATGTAATCATACAAAAATCAAGAGTGGCTTTTTGTCTCGAAATCGGTATTATTTTTTTTTAATGAGACAAACCTTAGGGATGTAAGTAATTAAAGCTACGATTGCTTATCAAGTTTTTTTCAAAATTCCATCTCTCATCTCAAAAAATATTAAAGACATGTTTTGTTGTAAGATCAAACTCATGTCTAAGAGACCATAGCACTATAGGTGAATTCTCATCTTTGGAGCAAATCCCAACTATTTGTCTCTCTTTTTAGAGAAAATATCCTCTCTCTCAACTAGGATGTTTCTCTCTTTTTTGAGAAAATCTCTTGCCTCTCTCCCTCTCTTATCTCTAAACCTACCTCTTATAAAAATTCCAACTCAAAATGAGGTGAGTAGAGGGTAGAGAATTTTCTCAAAGGTTATTGTTCTTCTATGCTTGCCAATGATTTCACCCATTTTTATATCAAAGTGAACTTGGTTCTTCCAATTGTGTGTGACTATATGTAGATGTTTTCATCTTGTCCCTTCTTACTATGAAAATCACCTGTGATGGCTATGATGATAATGAATTTTTTTCAATTGGATCTTGTATAAAGACGGATTTGACCCGTATCTTAGTGAGGTAAACCTAGGTGGCAATGTCTCTTCTCTCTAACTAGGTTTTACAACCATGGCGATTCTCTCTCTTTGCCTGTAATTTCCAAATCTGAGCCTCAACCCCCCCACCCCAAGATTTAAGGAATTTATGAATTGATGTTTTAATTATTTTTAAATGTGAGTGTTTATAGATTTTTCCCTCATAGGAAATCTTTTTATGCATGTTCTAGATTAAATATTTAATTAGGTTTTTTTCAAAATTTTTATAATTTAATAAAACTACACAAAAGAAAATTAAATTTGATAAATTATTTATAAATTTATAAATTTGAAATTTGATTTATTAAATTAATAAATTATTTATAAATTTTTATTATATTATAAATCCCACACAAACCCAAAATACCAAAATTTGACTTGTCAATAGACAATCAATTTTTAAATGAAAATATATTATAAATCCCTAACAAACTCAAAACTCCAAATTTTGATATATTAATGGACAATCTATTTTTAAACATCCAAAAAAATTTTGATTTATTAAATTTACAAATTATTTAGAAATTTTTACTGTTCTGTAAATTCCAAACAAATTCAGAGCACCAAAATTCAATTTATTAATAGATGATCTATTTTTAAAATTAAAAAATTTGATTTATTGTATTTATAATTTGTTTATATTATTAATCCCAAACAATTCTAAAAAACTAAAATTTGATTTATTAATAGACAATATATATTTTAAAATTACAATAAAAAAAATTCAAGTTATTGAATTTATAAATTATTTATAATTTTTTATTCCAAATCACAAACAAAATAAAAAACTAAAACTCAAAACAATCTTATTATTTCAAACAAATCTCAAAAATAATCTCACAATCAATCACAACCTCACATCACATTAATCCATTACAGCACAATAATTATTATACTTTATATCACAATTAATCACAACTTTATCTCCCATTCTTATATCTCTAAAACACCAAAACATCCCCAATATCTCTAAAACACTTAAAACATGAGATAAGTCTCATAAGCAATCACAACCTAAACTTTTTTTACCAAGCTAACTAACTCACTTGACAAACACAACAGACATAGAGTGCACGAATAGAATTTCTCACTTGTTCTCTTTTCCATTTTTTTTCTTTTATTTTTCTGATTGAATTCTCAACCAATTATTTTTCAGACTTTATTCTTTATATGTACACCCTCAATTATGCATTTGTTATAAGTTGTTGGATCCTGTTCTACGGCAATTGGGGGGAGGCCAAGACATCCCATTCCACACGAATTGCTTGTGGGAAAATTTCTATGGACCCCAAGTCAATATTGGCACAAAATCCTACTCTGAAAAAAAATATACATACAACTTCCTCATATTTTTAAAAATCATGCAACGAGCACCCTTAAAAGAGTTGGTATAACCCACGCGTGGGTGCATGCGACTATGTGTGGATTTTTGTGTATAAAAAAATAATTATTCCCTAACTTATCAGCCATTGGATTTTTTTTTAATATATTGATGGTCCATATTAAATCCCATTATGGTGTCTCACTCAGGGTAATCCCAAGCTAAGGTGCAACTAGCCTAAACTTAAAATATAACTCAAAAGATAGCCACTTAAAATAATACCCCAAAATGTCATTTCATGAAATACCATATACATGCCACAACTCTTGGATTCAAACTTAAATCATAATATAAGAGATAACCAAGAAACCCAAAATTCAACAAGTTTCAAAAAGGATAGTAACATGCTTCTAAACTCAAAGAACTTACAAGTACAACATATACATTCTAAAAGTATCCCAGATTAACATTCAAACATATTATTTGTCTCAAGTCTTAGAGCTACAATTAGGTGAAGTCTATATATATACATTCAAAACACCTAATCTATTATAAAATAGTTCTTTCAAGCCAAGTCATAAGCCCTTAATCTTCACTTAGACCTGTTTGGGAAGAGAATAAAGATAGCAAAAGGGTAAGTTCTAAAGACTTAGTGAGGGAAATGCAACAAATAGTCAAAGGAAAACTGTTGAAGGACCAACAACTTAACATATTTATCAACAAGCAAGACATTATCATATCAAAACACAAATAATATTGAGGCAAGAAAACTGTCTCAGAGTTGCTGTCGTGCGCCACCACTGTTAGACACGCCTCAACACAACCAAGTAGATGCCCCAGTCAATTTTAAACTTTTCCATCGATTTTCAGCTCAATCCACCATAAACCTAAATTAGGTCCTCACTCGACACTGCTTGCCGCCACCTGCAACTTTCCTCCATTGTTGGCTCGTTCAAAAAATTAAAAGCACAGATAAGTTCCTCGAGCTAAACTCCACGAAACCTATACCCCAAACCCAAGCTTCTGCCACTCGCCACTGTAGCTCAATTTTGGGTTTCAATTTCCTAACAGTCTACTGGTCGAATTTGGTTGCATATGATAATGTCGTGTTCCTAAGGAAGTGATGAAGCTTTGGGATGGCTTAGTTTTCAAAATTGATCATCACCAAAGAAGATTGCTGAAGAAGGAGGCGAAGCGTGGGATGAAAAATGAAGAAAATTTAGGGTGCAGGGGGCTATATTTAAAGGGAAGTTTCCAAAAATCCCAAATTGACCCTCAAAACTTGTCTCAAATTTTCAATTAGGCCCCCAAAAGTTCAATCAGCTTTCCATTTAACCCTCAACTTGTTTAGCGCCTTAAATTGACCTAGTTGACCAAAAATGTTCAAAAATTGGCCCCCTAAAACTTTTAATTTTCTTGTAATTAAATTTTTTTCTATTTATATTTTGACCCCCAAATTTTTTTAAGAAATAATAACAACAATAATAAAATTATAAAAATAATAATAAATAAAATTCTACCAATTATATATTTAGGGGTGTTACACCCATTATATTTTTGTAAAAAAATATTAAAAATATAGATAATGTATTATTATATATAATATAATACATATGGTGTAATATATATATAAAATATTTATCTCCCCCACTTCCCTCCACCCACCCCACACCACCAGCTACCATTGCTATGGGTAGCCCAACAGCCTTGTCAGTGACCATGGCAGCCTTCCACTGCCATGGCAACCGACACTGACAGCTATTTGGCTGCTGGCAAAAATGAAGGGAGGGGGAAAAAAAGTAGACGACGGCCAAAAAAGCCACCAAGCTACCAAGGATATCAATGGTTGGATCTCAGATATGGCCAAGTCTAGCCAAATTCGGCCAATATGTGGCAACCTGTTAGGGTTTGGGGATAGGGCGGGGGTTTTGGAGGGAGGGGGTTATATTATATTTTATATATATGTATATCATATTATGTGTATATGAGTATAAATAAAAAATATTATTAATAATATATAAATTTGAAATGAATAAAAAAAAACTTGTATATATATTATATATATAAATCAAAAAATACATGTGTATATATTTATAGATAAATTATATTTATAGATAAATTTATATATGTGTATATATTTTATTAATAACTTTCAATTAAAAATTTGTTGTATATTTTTATAAATATTAAATATTTTTTAATTTTTAATGAACGAAAGGAAATTTATATTTATGTATACATATATTACATTTATAAAAACTATATACGTATATATTTATACATTAATTTATAAATAGAAAATATATTATATATAGTGGATATTATTCATTAATTTGGATCAAATAAAAAATATATACATAATGTATATGTATGTCTACATATGTTATATGTATAAATAAAAAATATATTATATATTCTTATAAATATAATATTATTCAAATTGGATCAAATAAAAAATATATATACATAAATTTATATATATTATATGTATATATTATATAAGTATAAATAAAAATGTGCTATACATATTTTTATAAATATTAAATATTATTAAATTTGGAATAGATAAAAAATAATTAAAAATTATTAAAAGTAATAAGTAAAATAAAAATAAAAGTGATGCAAATTTTAATTTTACTTAAAAATAATTATATCTTTTTAATATTCAATGGACATCAAACAAAAAGGGAAAAACAGTGAACATAATTTTCAAAAATACAAAAAAAAAAATTTATACATTATTTTTTTTTTATGAAAAGGTATTATGCCCATTTTGCATATCATTGAGGTAAATTGCAATGAGGCCAATTGCTTGCTTTGTTTAGTTATGGGGTCTATCCTACATTCTGAAGCGGAACCTGTGCGTGGCAAAAGCAGTCGTAGCATGGTGGGTCCCAATAATTCCTAAAGCGAACCGGCGGAATGTGATCCAATTCTATAGTTCCTAAGAGAACTTTTGCTGCTTGATTGGAAGCTTTTGATCATAGCAAAATATTAATTTAGTTACTGTAGGACACACACACACACACGCATATATATATATATAATAGTGCTGCTGGAAAGAGAATGCCCCATCAAAAAGTTAGGAGGACAAGTGCACGACCTGATTGAAATGCATGGGTCATTTTGTAGTACTTTCGACGCAACATTGCCTTTGAGGAACGGGAATCGTGGCAACAAGCCAGTAACTTATCAGAAAGCTAGCTCGAACTGCTAAAATGCATTGAATCCCATCCAATCAAATTTGAATTGGTGTATGCATGTGAAACTCCATTTGCTCTTCATGGCTAAGGTTTTTTGGATCATAAAATCAACATCCACTTGAAAATTAGTAACATAATATTCATCTTTAAACCAATTAACTACTCTTAATATTAACAGAGTGTACTTACAGCCCTATTTATTGCAATATTTCACATAAACATCTTCCCTTGAATTAATACATAGATATTGTTTAGAATTGCACGTATCAATAATTAGTCACCATGGCGCGCTATTAATTCTCACCGCATAAATTCTTCCAAAATTTGTCGTCACTATTTAAAATTTTTAATCAAATATAAAGAATTTAACAAAAGAAATTTATAAAACATGTTCGTAGTCACCTCAATCAGGCTTAGTGTGGCTTGTTGTGTGGATCTTACGATAATACTGAATTATTCGCAAACTATCCATTTAACTTGATTACAGATCAGAAAAAGGCATTGGTAAATTTCCTCTTATGAGACGGTTAATATTAATTTACAGCCTGCTTGCCAAAATTTTACCTTGGTTAGGCGTCTCCATAGGAGGTGGCAAAATCCTTTGTTGTGCCACCACAGCATTGCCATCTTTTTTTCTTGACACGATAGCACCCCTTACATTGACCAATACGTCGATGTGTTCCAATCCTTTGACAGAGGTAGATAAATTTTTTGAGTTCCTTTCAAGATGAACAAATATCATCTCAAAAGCCTATAGGATGAAATCAAGTTGACGTTTCTTCTTTTCTAACCTCCTCTTCTGTCCTCGCTAATGGTCTTTCACGTCTTGAAAATCATGGTTGTCTCCCCAATGTAGGGTTCTAAGTATTGTTCACAAGATATACCAATATACAGCAGTGCAACACAATAAATAAATATTGTGAGTCAAATTATTAGAAATTGGAATGAATAATCATAATTAAGGGAATACGTATGTTTTTATTAATTTAAAATTCAAATAAAGCATGCGTGATCAGAGTTATACATATAGCATGTGAGATTAGAAGTAAACATACAGCATATTCAAGGCAAAACAAAATTTGTGCATATATTTAATCAAATACGAGTCCAGAAAAAGTCAAAATTATTTATATATATATATATATATCAACCGAGGCATAAAAAGCAGTAAAGCATGTTGTCAGTATAATTTAAACAAGATACAGAATTTAATAGAAAACTTAGTTTAAGGATCCTGTATCGTAACAAAATCAATCAAACAACCAAATCACAAAATTATGTTTTCTTGAAGAAATGAGCGCCTCGACTCACCAGTGCAAAGGGTACAACACTGCTCTTCCTAGGATGAGATGGTCTAGAACGATCAGGTGCATTCTATCTCATTCACCTCAAACAGTACTCAGTCACTGGATTAGAATAAGATAGTCGTATATTAGAAATTCGCAAAAGGGATATATAGGACTGGATAAGTATATATGTGGGGAAAATATCATAAATAAAAGGAGGAAAAGAATTTGAGAGAGTAAGAACGTGTGTAGAAATGCTTTGGCATGAATGTAAAAGTGCTTTGGCATGAATACGGTGTATTCTCAAGGCTGCCTCTATTTATAGACAGGATTAGGGTTAGAGTCTACCAGTTAATGGCCTCTAACACATCACCCCAGCCAATGATATTCCGCCACGTCACCCACACACGTCACACGTCCACAGTATCATGCCACATGTCCCATGTCGCCTCTACCAAATCCCAACTTAATCTCCAACAGTTTGACCTCATCCGATCAAATTAGGCTAATCTAATAGGTCTTGACTTAGTCAACCTTTATCCGATTGCCTTCTTATCTAATCTTCTTAGTCATCCCTTATCTTATCCGATCAAGCCAACAGTGAAGCAATGTTTGAAATTTTGAATTTCAAATAAATTTTATCTAGAAAGATAATGCTAAGACTAAGACATTCAACCTAATGCCCACACCACAACCTGGATCCAGAGCTAAGCCAGGTGATAGCAGCGGCAGTGCATGTGTGGCCCACTTATATGAACCTCTTAAAAAATACTTTATCAAATATTCTTACTTAAGTCCGATATGAACTAGTCCACACTAGTTTACAAAACCAATGTGGGACAAGTAAAGGGTTGAATAACTCTTGAACTACTCCACTTAGTTTTATAATTCTCAAGCAAGTCTCTCCTTTCTCAATTTATCAATGTGGGACAATACAACATTTAACCATTTTATTCTTCCTCCATTTTAACCTATTAATTATCTTTGAATTCCAACCATAATTGGCATCCATCCAAATAATAATCAAATATGTAATTAGGCCATGATTACGCCAATTACAACAATCCCCCCCCACAAATCTAAAGATAATGGCTATCAGATTCATCATAGCTCGCCTTCAAAAATGGTACCTTCCGATTTGAACCATTCCCTAAGTTATCCGACTTCTACTATCACCAGGACAAATAGTTTAAACCTTGATTTTTACCTATGATTGTGACTATGTCCATCAGTAACAACAAGCTAAAGGCTATGTATTGATCTTTAGGGTTAACACATTAAGGACATTTGTCCTGATCTTGTATCATGAATGTTTGTCAAGGAACAACCCAATTCCTTTAGTTCCGACCAAAGGACTACATTCACTTAGTTGGGCATCTCCAAGAATGCACTGCTAGCATCTCGTCCAAATGACTTGACCCCATTTAGAGTTAAACTCTTACTATACCAGCAGTAATCAACACCTATCAAGCTTTCAAAAGAGAGACACCAGATACAAAGTATCAATTTAATTTTAGGTGCAACTTGATACACTCAATAGTTTGTTTATACCACATTGAACCTACCATGTAGGATCTCCACTTAATAGGTTGGGTTGCGACTATAGGTAAATCACTGATGGGTTTCTAGTCCCATCCCCAACTTGAATTTATAAACTGAGAACAAATCAAGTTCTTTAGTTAAAGGGTATGCAATATTGTCTTTGGATCCGACAAAATCAACTGCTATGACCCTTTCAGATACTAACTCCCTTATAGACTTTAATCTAACTTGGACGTGTCTTTTGGTTTCTTAATTGAACTTTGAACTTCTAATCTTTATAAATGTGGTTTGGATATCACAATGTACAATAATTCCCAGGAGAGGTTTGGTTACCATGGGCAATTATACCATCAGCCCATACAACCATTCTACCTCTATCCCAATAGTATCCAAAGTGCACAACTCAACCTCAAAAGTGGATTGAGTTACCAAAGTCTGTTTAATAGACTTCCAAGAGACAATGCCCCCACTCAAGGTAAATACATACCCTATACACCCATTACTTTCAAAGTTTTTGGCTATCCAGCTAGTATCATTATGCCCTTCTAGCACTATAAGAAATCTTTTGTAGTGCAAGGTTAGTGAAGCTGAGCCCAGTGTTCAAAAAATCGGACTATTCATTCAATTAAAAAACTTACCAGTTCACGGTTCACTGGTTCAATAATTGGTCGGACCACAATTAGACCACAATTGAACCATAACATCATAATTATAAAATATATATATTTATATTATATATATTACTTAAAAATTAATAAAATACCAAAATATAAAATATAAAGAGCTTAAAGGATATTGTCCAATATTACAATCCAAATTTCACTATTTATATTATAAATAATCTCAATAATTTAAATATATCAAGTCTAAAGTTTAAAATTGAGAGTATATAAGTTAATTCTAAATTTTAAACTCTAAATTAAAGCTTATTTTTTACTTTTAGATAGTTTGTGAAGTGTACCTTAACCTTTAAACTTTGTATTTAGACCCAAAAAAATTTTAAAAAATAATTTTATTAAAAATTAAATAAAAAAACCGATCCAGTTCAATGGTTCAATGGTCCAACTGGCTGGTTTGAACGATTTTTACAAAATATGATATTTTTTCATTTTTCAATTTTTGGAGAAAATTGAACCGGTTTACCAACCAATTGACAGTTCAATCAGTCTGATCGATCAGTCTAGTCCAATTTTTTAAACAATGGCTAAGCCCTTTATATACCAAAGTACCCTATCCAAAGCCTCCTGATGGGTTCGATTAGGACAGCTTGTATATCTAGCAAGTTTAGAGACCACAAATGAGATACCAAGTCTCGACCCGTTTGCAAGATATTGCAAGCTGCCAATTATTTGAGAATACCTTAATTGAGACACTAGTACACCAATTCCATTCTTAAAGAGAGCCATTGAGGGATCATATGGTGTTTTTGCAATTCTACTTTGTTTGTAGCCAAATTTCTCAATTATCTTCTCAACATTGTGAGATTGAGAAATTGTTATGCCCTTAATTGAACAAGTCAACTTAAGTCTAAGAATCATGTCCGCAATACCCATATCTTTCATTTCAAACTTCTTCTTTAAGAAACATTTAGTCTTATTGATAATCTTAGTGTTGGAGCCAATTAACAGAATGTCATCTACATACAAGCATAACACAGTATAGTTATCACCTTTAACTTTGCAATAAACGCACTTATCATTATCGTTAACTGTGAAGCCAAATGACAATATTGTTTTGTCAAACTTTTCATGCCATTTTTTAGGTGCTTGTTTCAAATCATAAAGTGATTTAACAAGTTTGCAAACTTTTCGCTCTTTTCCAGAAGCTACAAATCCCTCAAGTTGATCTATATAAATTTCTTCCTCAAGATCACCATACAAAAAGGCTATTTTCACATCCATCTAATGAATAGGGAAATTATATATGAAATCCAGTGCTATAAGCACTCGAATGGTAGTTAAACGAGCTACTGAGGAATAGGTGTCGAAGTAATCTATTCTCTCCTTTTGCTTAAACCCTTTGGCAACTAGCCTGGGTTTAAACTTATCAACAATCCCATCAAATTTAAGTTTCTTTTTGAAGAACCACTTGCTTTCTATAGTAGTACACCCTAAAGGGAGATTGACTAATTCCTATGTCCCATTCGAGATAATAGAATCCATCACACTCTTAATGGCTTCTTTCCAATGCTTAGCCTCAGGAAAAGCCATAACATCCTTGAAGGTAATAGGATCACCCTCGACATTGTAAGTAATAAAGTCACTTCCAAAATCCTTAGTGATTTTAGCCCTTTTACTCCATCTAAGTTCATCCAGTTCTTCTTGAACTGTGTCGCTACTACTAAGACCGCCTCCCACATTTTTCATCTTTTCCACATTATCAAGAATCAATGTAGACTCTATGGTTGAATCTAAAGAAATATTTTAAGGTATCTCAACCTTCATGGGAAACACATTCTCAAAAAATGTAGCATTGCGAAATTCAACTATAATGTTCACATCTTTGTCTAAAATTTTTGATTTAATAACCAAAAATCTCATAGCATAAGATGTTTCCTCATAGCCTAGAAAGACTGCATCAACAGTTTTAGGACGTAGCTTCTTCCTCTTGCGTTCAGGGATGAGAACTTTTACAAGATAGCCCTACACTTAGAAGTACTTTAGACTGGGTTCCCTGCCTTTTTAGAATTTAAATAGAGTGTTGTCTTTATGTTTCAAGGGAACTCTATTCAGAATATGGCAAGTCGTATTGAAAGCTTTCCCCAACATGTACTTTGGCAGTCCAAAATTCAAAAGCAAACTGTTGATCATGTCAATAAGTGTTCTATTCTTTCGCTCAGCTATCCCATTTGAATCGAGAGAATAAGGGGCAATTTCTTCATGAACTATGCCAAAATTTTGGCAGTATTCATGAAATGGGTTGGACCCATATTCTCTGCCCCTATCTAACTTTAGTTATTTAAATTTTCTACCAATTTGTGTTTCGAATTCATTTTTAAATGTAATGAACATCTCTAGTGCTTCATCTTTATGTTTCAGTAAATAAACATAACAATACCTACTATTATCATCTATAAAGGTGACAAAGTATCTTTTATTGTCTTTTGTGAAGACCCTATTGAACTCATAAATATCTATGTGCATTAAGTCAAGAATTCTAATTTGCCTTTCAACTGAGTGGTAAGGCTTTCTCACTTGCTTAGCTTCAGCACAAATTTGATATTTATGACCTCGATCAACTTCATGTTTAGGAATTAAATTTGAATTCATCATTCGTTTGATAGAACAAAAATTTAAATATCCTAAACGACTATGCCAAATAGATGAATTCCCAATGACATTTATTGTAGAAAAATTAGAAAAATCTACTTTATTTGAACCAATAATGTTCTCAACTCGCAGTTTAAACAAACTATTAGAAATATAGCCTTTACAAATAAAAGTTCCGTAATATAAAATTACAACTTTATTTGACTTGAAAGAAATTTCATAACCCTCCATAACCATTATAATACCACTTATTATATTTCTTCGAATTGCTGGGACATGATGCACTCTTTTCAAAGACAGTATGCGCCCTGAAGGAAATTTCAGGTCCACGCGTCCTATCCTACACACTTTGGCTGCACTTGAGTTCCCCATCGTCACAGTCCTTCCACTAACAAGCTGGTAAGATACAAATAATGATTTATCAGCACAAACATGTACATTAGCATCAGTATCTATCAGTCAATCATATGGTTCATAGATAGAGAATAATTCAAATTTGAAAGAAACATACTCATCAATAGATGTATCAAGAACTCCAATTTCGCTGGTGTCTCCAACAACCATGTTAACAACTGGTCCAGTAGACTGGGCTTTAACCTTAACTTTCTTGGAGGGACACTCCTTAACCCAATGCCCTTTTTATCCATAATTCCAGTAAAACCTATTTGCCTTCAATTTCTTATTAATTTTAGCTTTTTCTTTATCAATAGTTTTAGACTTTGAGTTTAAGTAGACTTTCTTTTTTCCCAATATCACATTTGCCTTAGAATTATACTCAATAGGAATATTATGAGATTAATTTATATGTTCCTCTTCTATGCCTATGGCAATCATCAAATCATCTAAAGTTAATTTCCTTTTTGATGCTTTAGAGTCATGCCAAAAGTTTTCCATAATTTGCGAAATTTATCAACAATAGACATGACCATGAATTTTTCAAGAAGTTTCATATCAGCATCAACCAGAGAATGCTCTAGATTGATCAATTCATGTGTATGTTCAGATACAGACCTGCCCTCAACCATTTAATACGTCAGGAATTTGGAAATCAAATACTTTTTGAGCCCTTGCTCTCAATATTGCATTTCCTATCCAATTCGTCCCATAAAGACTTGGCCAAATAGGAATCATAACAGTATACATCAAAGAGTGTGTCAAACAAAGTTAATAGAATCACTTCTCGGATAGTTTGATCCTTCATTTTCCAATTGGTTATTTTTTTAGTTTTAGGATTAGTTTTAGTTGGTTTTGACATGGTCAACTAAATCAATGAAAGAAGACCTTTCATCATTTGCGAGATTTTCATACGCTATTGCCAACGCTTAAAAAAGTGGACCGAGAACTTTCTTGAAAGGCCAAAAAGGTCAACTTTTGCTAACACAACTTCACCAATAGCACCAGTATTTGAAGCAACGATAGAATTCAAGAGACATGATATCTAATTAGAATTTTCATAGATAAATAACACACGAATAATTCATTTCTTCAAGATTGTTGTTTGCAGAATATACCAACATGCAACAGTGCAACACAATAAATGAATGTTGTGAGTTAGATTATCAGGAATTAGAATAAATAATCACAATTAGAGGAATACATGTGTTTTTATCAATTTGAAATTCAAATAAAGCATGTGTAGTCAAACTTTTACATATAGCATGCAAGTTCAAAATTAAACATACAGCATATTCAAGGCAAAATAAAATTTATGCATATATTTAATTAAATACAAGTCCATGAAAAGCTAAAATTATATATATCAATCGAGACATAAAAAGCAGTAAAGCATGTTGTTAGTATAATTTAAACAAGATACATAATTTAATAGAAAACTTAGTTTAAAGATTCTATATCATAATAGAATCAATTAGATGATCAAATTACAGAATTCTGTTTGCCTTAAAGAAACAAACTCCCCAACTCACGAATGCAAAGGGTACAAAGCTAGTCCTCCCAGGATGAGATGGTCCAAAATGATTAGGTGTACTCTGTCTTGTTTACCTTGAACAATACTTAGTCGCCGAATCAGAAGAAGATAACCATCTATCAAAAATTCAAAAAGGGGATATATATATATATATAGGACTAGATAATTATATCTATGGGGAGAATGTCAAAAATAAAAAGAGAGAAGGAATTTGAGAGAGTAAAAACATGTGCAAAGGTGCTTTAGCATGAATGCAGTGTATTCTTAAGACTGCCAAAGGCAGCCTATTTATAAACCGAATTAGAGTTAGAGTCTGCCAGTTAATGGCCTTTAACTTGTCACCCCAGCCAATAATATTCCACCACGTTACCCACACACATCACATGTCTACCAGCATCATGCCACATATCCCACATTGCCTCTACCAAATCCTAATTTAATCTCTAACGATTTGACCTCATCTTAGATTAGGCTAATCCAACGAGTTTTCACTTAGTTAGCCCTTATTCAATTGCCTTTTTATCTGATCTTCTTATCTTTTATCCTATTCAATCGAGCCAACGATTAAGCAATGTTTGAATTAGCTAATGACATTCCACCACATCACCCACACACATCACACGTCCACCAACATCATGCCATGTGTCCCACATCACCTCTATCAAATCCTAGCTTAAATCTCCAATAGTTTGACCTAATCCCAAATTAGGCTAATCCAATGGGCTTTTGGCTTAGTCAACCC
Organism: Jacaranda copaia; assembly: GCA_014898725.1. Classification (NCBI taxonomy): domain Eukaryota; kingdom Viridiplantae; phylum Streptophyta; class Magnoliopsida; order Lamiales; family Bignoniaceae; genus Jacaranda; species Jacaranda copaia. Next base: position 391,919 of record JACGDI010005814.1, read on the forward strand.
TTATCCGACTACCTTCTTATCTAATTTTCTTATCCCTTATCCTATCCAATCAAGCCAACAGTTAAGCAATTTTTGAAATTTCAAATTTTAAATAAATTAAAAGATAAGACTAAGACTAAGACATTAACTCTAATGCCCGTGGTTAGGCAATGTTTGAAATTAGCCAATGACATTCCACCATGTCACCCACACACATCAAACGTCCACTAGCATCACGCCATGTGTCCCACATTACCTCTATCAAATCCTAGCTTAATCTCCAATGGTTTAACCTTATCCCAAATTAGGCTAATCCAACGAGTTTTGACTTAGTCAACCCTTATATGATTGCCTTTTTATCTAATCTTCTTATCCCTTATCCTATTCGATCAAGCTAACGATTAAGCAATATTTGAAATTTCAAATTTCAAATAAATTAAAAAATAAAACTGAGACTAAGACATTTGCCCCAATGCTCGCAGTTAAGCAATGTTTGAAATTAGCTAATGAAATTTCACCATGTCACATGCCCACCAACATCATGCCACGCGTCCCACATCGCCTCTACCAAATCCCAATTTAATCTCCAATGGGTCTTGACTTAGTCAGCCCTTATCCAATTGCCTTCTTATCTGATCTTCTTATCCCTTATCCTATCCAATCAAGCCAACAGTTAAGCAATGTTTAAAATTTCAAATTTCAAATAAGTTAAAAGATAAGACTGAGAGTTAGACATTCGCCCTAACACCCGCGAGCCAAAGCCGGGCGGCAGCGGCGGCGTGCTTATGGTCCACTAATATGAACCCCTTAAGAAATACTTTATCAAGTATTCTTACATGAGTCCAACATAAATTAGTCCACACTAGTTTACAAAATCAATGTGGGACAAGTGAAGGGTTGAATAAACCTTCAACTCCTTCACTTGATTTTATAATCCACAAGCAAGTTTCCCTTTTCTCAATTTATCAATGTGGAGCAATACAATACTTAACAATTTTATTCTTCCTCTATTTTAACCCATTAGTTATCTTTGAATTTCAACCATAATTGGCATCCATCCAAATAATAATCAAACATGTAATTAGGTCATGATTATGCCAATTACAACACTAAGGATCTTCTTGACGGTGTTATTCATATTAGTCTACACTATGTTTTTAGGGTATGATCAGAACGTATGAATTGTACTATTTCGACCCCATCTGATTCGTTAGTAGCATCTATGTGCGCCTGTCGCTCTTAAGGCTCTTCGTTCTTGGCCTGCTGTACGAGTTGTTGAAAGCGCACTTCCCTAATTATCGTCAACATGATCTTTTTCTATTTTGAATTTTTTGAAACTTTTGTGACTTTTGAACAGGGAAACGAAAACTCTATAAAACTTAAAAACGCAACTAGCAACATGTTGTCGCATCGGGCGGGCTACCAAGATTGTTTGCTTTAAAAATCAAAAGCTAAAATTTTGTGGAGGCATGCAAGTGCGCGCGCGCAGCACAGCAGTTATGAAAATGTAGATTTTGTACATTGAAAGTTTTAAACCTGAACTTTTTCAAACGAATAAGTGAAGTGCGACAGACTAATACATTTAAGATTTTTTGCCCAATTAATTGTGAGAATTTTGTAACTAATCTAAATTCAATGTGAGTATTCTCAGAATTTGAAGTGATTTTGAAGATTTGCAAAGAAATCGGGTGAGCTTTGCTAGAAAACAATTTAATTGATTGCAGAAATGAGAGAATTGGAAGCAATAAATGTAAATTAAAGTGCTCGAGGATCCAGATAATTTAATAGCAAAAACTTGTTAGAACTGATAAATATATACTATTAGTTGATTGAATAAATCGATGCGTTGTGTGAGTGTTACAATTACATTTATTTAAATAGTTCAATAATGATTCAATAATGATCTTTGTTTGTCTGGGATGAGGCTTATTAATTACCCGGATACCCTATAATCTCCCAGAATTTTTAGACTAATCTACTAAAAAGATTTGTACAACATAGACACTCGGCTTATTGTTATGAGCCTGGAATCTTTTAATTAGTACTATCAACCAATCGGATGTGAGTCGGATTTTTTATTCTCAAATCAAACTCAATTATTAAAATTCATATTTGAATTCAATCCAAAATTCTATATGATCTTTATTAGTTAGTACCTTATTTGAATTCAGTGGATATCTAAATTTTGATTAAAAAATTCGACCCAGTTTTTTTTTCTTTTTTTTCTTTTGAATTTTATAAAAATATTGTATTTATAAAATAAATATATGTCATATTTGAATTTTTAATAATTTTTATCATAAATTAGTCCAAGAGTTAAATATTTGAATACTAAATTTCTATTTCACATTATATTAATGTATAGATAAACTATTATGTATATGTCATTATATTTGATATTTTATCAATATCCATCCTATTTTTTAGGTTAAAGGCTCGATATTAATAGTATAATATAGATGTTAATATAGATATTAGGTCAATATAATTAATATATATATATATAGATAGATAGATAGATAGATTTTATTTTAAAATTTTTATTATTATATAAAATTATTGATTTAATAAAAAATATTAAAATTCGGATTCAAATCTTTAATGGATCAAATTGCTTAATTTTATATTCGATCCACTTATTTCAAATTACAAATATTTATAATCAAATCTAATCTATAAGATATTTTAACCGGATTAAAATTTGATCCCTTCAAAACGGATGAGCTCTACAAAGGCTTATGTGCTAATTCTTCACAGTCTTAAAAGCTTGGGCCTTTATTTCTTGGCAGGCCCTTCACAGGTCTTCAAGGTTGTCAATAGATCAAATTTTAATCTAAATTTGATCTAAATTTCATCTAAATTTTAAAAATTTTATTCGATTAAAATATTTAATTAATCAAATTCGATTATAAATATTCGTTATCTGAAATAAGTTGATCGAATATGAAGTTAAGTATCCCATCATTAAAGTTTTGAATACGAACTTTAATATGTTTTTATTAAATTAATATTTTTATATATAATATTAATAAAAAATTTAAAATAAAATATGTATATTATATTAACCTAATATATATTAATATTTATATTATACTATTAATATTGAGTCTTTAAGCTAAAAAATAAGAGGAATATCGATAAATATCAAATATAATAATATGTAATAGTTTATCTATACATTAATATAACGTAAAATAGGAATTTAGTATTTAAATATTTAAGTTTTGGACTAATATATAATAAAAATTTGTTAAAAATTCAAATATAATATACATTTACTTTACAAATACAATATTTTTATAAAATTCAAAAAAAAAAAGAAAAAAACAAATCAGATCGAATTTTTTAATCGAATTTCAGATATCCATTAAATTTTAATATGATACTAACCAACACAGATTCTATAAAATTTCAGGTCGGATTCGCATATGAATTTCAATAATCAAATTGGGATTCAAATATGACAAATTCCATACAAATCCGACCCATTGACAACCCTAAATGTATAATCGGCTTTTGCCCACTGGACCTTTTCCTCTTTCGGCTTAGAGAAATTAATTTTGACACAAATAGTTTGAACTGTATTTATAGGGCTGTCAATGATGCGGACTTTAATCCGTATTCAATTCGAATTCGATCTGATTATTTATGATATTTAACCGATAAACGATTTTATGAATATGATCCGATTAAAAAAGTTTAAAATCCAAAATAAATGGAGTGAATATGAATATGACTCGATCCGATTCATTAATAATCCGAATTCAAATATATTTAATATTATACATATATGGTATTATACATATATATACACATAGTCCTATAGTAATGCCAAAGCAAATATTTGGATGAAGGAAATCATGTATTTTTCATATAAATTGTTAGATTTTCAAGCTTATTTACATCATAATTATATCACTTATTTTTTTATTTTTATAACAAAAAATGATGTGGGAAGACTAATGAGTAAGAGTTGAATGCCATGATATGGCAAAAATGCAATGCAAATCTCAATTTGATCAAAAAGAGTTTATTTTTTATAAAACTTTGAGTTTATAGTTAATTGATTAAGAATCATGTAAAACTATGTATTTATAATGTCAAATAAGTACTATTATCAATAATAAAACCTAAAATCTAATGATCTGGTAAATAAATGGATTGAATTAAATTCTATTGCTGCGTTTAAGTGATCAATAGACTTAAAAATTTATTCATTAATTTGTTGTGTATTTTTTTTTAAGGATGACTGTTTGAATTTAGATTCTACTAAATTTTGAAAAAAATAATAAATATATAATGATTTTTGATGTATTCGGATTTGAATTTTTTTCGATATCCAATTTTTATTTAGACCCGAGTATGGTTATACCAATTACAAATTCGATGGATCTTAGATCGGACTTGGATCTAGTATATTTCTTTCGGATTCAGACTTTGATCCAACATGATTCGATCCAAATTTGACCCATTGATAGCCCTATGTGTTTCTATCTGTCAAGAAAACTATATCTTCTCTATCCATATATAAAGTATAGATATTATTATACTCCATAAGTGAAAAACACATAAAAGTTATTTTCTTAAAGGTAACACTAATTTCAACGTTGCATATTTGTCATTTATTTGTGTTAATACAATGATGATGGTGCTTTTGTTGTTTAATTTTTCCAAAGAAATATCTTTTCTTATTATCTTTATTGATACATTGTAATTTCTGAAAAAATCTTTGATTTTGTAATCTTTTTATCCAATTGGAGACTTTATATCTTGCATTAAGTCACATATATATATATATAAAATGAGAATAATGTATATTTAATATTTTGTAATTAACTTAATTTGCACATAGCATAGATACATACATGTTAATATATGATATATACTCAAAATGGGTAGAGCTCAAAGTTCATGACACAGCTTGAGATTTGGGTTGTATTGTACGTGAACCGACTGTCATCTAGTTTAAACGTGATTTATTTTGATTATGGTTCGACATCTAGATATATGAGATCGAGCTAAATGTGTTTGTATCAGCTGATATTCACGAAAAATTGGCAGATATATTTTTTTAGTGTACGTGCATTGACCAAAAATCAAATGTTAGATTATTTAGACTTAACATGGAAACTTTGAATATTTTCTTTAAGGGCTTTTTTTAAAAGATGATTTAGAAAATGTTTTACTCTGTTAATGAAAGTTTATTGGTATGGTTACTAGAAAGCATTTTTTTCTTATTTCAAATTTAAGCTTGACAGTGGCATTGTGTTTAATGTCATTAATGTTTCATGCAATAAAAGTATTTTATTATATAGTAATAAGTAATAATTAGTATTATTTAATGTGTTTGTGTAAACCATGATTTATTGAGAATTCTCTAATTTATATTTCCACATCGCTTAATAATATCTCCCGCATTACAACTAATGCATACTAACAAATATTTTCACATAAACTACGACTTTAAAGCATCATAATTTCCAGTTCAAAATTATCAAGTCTAGCTCTTAATTGTCATTCAAAAAAATAATATATCATTTCGTCTTAAAGCTTGTGACTTAAGTCCTTCAAATATGACTTTGATTGTATTCACCTTTTTGGATAAGTTAAGATACGAATTTAAAAGTTTATGCCTTTTAATCTTACGTTATTTCTTAAAGAGAAAATAAAGTAGTGATCAGAGAACGATGGATCTCAGTTGTAGAAGCTGTTTAACAGCAGTTAGGTCTACAAATTCGGTCTCTCTAAGCTATATCTCAACAGTCATGCCTGATTCCACGCTATATTGATGGGATTAAGAAGGAGAGGAATTTATTAAGTGCATAATTACCTCATAAAGAAATAATCTCTCTCTCTCTCTCTCTGAGTATCTCTCTAATTAGTTCTCATACCTTTTGGGTTGAGAGAGAGAGAGGAAAATGACAAACAATGAATCAAAACTTCTTTGTTTCTGAAGCAGATTTCTTGGTACGTACATATATATACATGTAATAGGAAGTAACTTTTCTAGCACTTAGTCTGCCTGACCAAATTGAATTTAGGCCTAAATTAATGTTTCCATAACTAATTAGCATAGTCGGGTAATTCCATTTACCTCACTTTTAGCCATCATCATTAGCACTAGCTAGCATGCTACGGTGGTTGATTTCTTGAAATTTTTGTGTCACAAATTCATTTCATTATCCTCCATCTCCTCCTCCTCCTTTTTCTTCTTCAAGAAGAAACAAAGGAAAGAGAACACTTGGTTTTTCTTGAAAAATAACGAAAAACAAAACTAAAATTTTGATCACAATTTCTTATGGGCTCACCAAAGAGAGTTGAAAGGGTGAAGCAATTAGGTTCTCTGTGCAATTTTACCCTGGATGAAGTCGTCAAGAACCTGACGATCTCTGCAGAAGAATGCCACCAGATCATGCAAAACCCTTCTTCTTCTTCATCATCGTCATCTTCCTCTTCTTTTTCTTCTTCTTCACCTCCCATGTTATTTGATGGAAATATAAATACAAGTGGCCCACAGGCTAAGAAAAGCATAGATGATGTTTGGTATCACATAGCCTGCCAGAAGCATCCCAATGCAAAGAAAAGCCCTTATTTCCCTCCAGCAGAAATTAATATTGCACTGAAAGATCTGATACGGACCGATGCAATAGACCCTGCAGGAAATCAACAGAGCTTCATTCAGAATCCAGTGCCATTGATGGCAAATATTGATCATCGCATGGTTAGTCAAGAGGTGCTCATGCCAATGCCGGTACAGGCAATTGTGGGGTTAAACTTTCTAGTTTGGGAGAATAAGATGATGATGGATCTTCGCTGTTTGGATAAGCAGCTGAGAAAGACTGTCCCAGCAAAAGAAATAGCAATGGCGGACAAATATTCTTCAGACTCACCGGCCCAAGCTACTAAAAGGACGCGTGTTTTTGCGGATGAACGGATGGCAAAAACTGTTGAAAAGAGGCAGAGAAGGATGATCAAAAACCGAGAGTCAGCCGCCCGATCAAGGGCTAAGAAGCAGGTTAACTACGCACTACTCCACTATGCATGTTTGGTTTATATATATATATATATATATAGGGTTTAAGATTTTCTTTTCTTATATAGGATTCTTATGTTATTTTCATTTTCTCTACTGCATTTTATTAATTAATTAATTATCATGATCGGTCATTTTTTTTTCATTTTTGATATTTTTGCACGCACACCATCACCATAAATTCATTAAAAGTAAAACCAAAAATCTTATACTTACATAAGATGTTGTTAAATTATTCACCCTCAACTTATCATGATCTCTGTAAAGCACTTCTACATAGCTCCCCCAAAGGCAAGGCGTTTCACTAACAAATTAACAAGTTGAGTTTCTTCCATTCAAATATTTTCTTTTAAATTTTCCTAATTGATAAATTGTATAATTATGAGTGGCACTAACTTTTGAATCATTAATTAAAACTTTTTTGTGTATCTTCTTAAAATTAAAGTAAAAATACTTATTTTTAAGTTAATATTAACATAAAATAAAGTTCATACAAATTCAAAATTTTTATTATCTGCGTAAAATAATTTGATATTGAACATACCAAAGATAGACTTCCATTTTATAATTTATCAATTTGAAAAATTCAAAAAAAATGTATGGAGGGAACTCAGTTAATTTCCTTAATGTAAAAAGCACAAGGATAATTTAGCCTATAGATTGTAAGAATCCAATGGTGTTAGTGTAAAAATTAACTGTTGGAACTTTTTTTTTTAAATAAAAAGTTGTTGGAATAAATCTTTTAGATTTAAAAATACTTTCATGAGCTTTTTGGATATAAAAGTTCATTCTTGGTTTTTCTTTTTCTTTTAGTTCTACTCACTATAAAATAATAAAATGACAATTCATTTTATTAACTTTCTCACTAGTGAAAGTTTTTAAGTGGCAATGATTTTTATTTTATTACAATATGATTTAAAAAAAATTTTAAAATAATATTTTAAATTATTGTTATTAATGACAACTACTAGACATGTAAGATACAATAGTAAAAATACAAATTATTATTATGATTTATGATAATATTTTCATTGTTAATATTTCAGCATAGAAAAAGTCAATTTTTCATGCTTGTGCTATTTTACGGCACATTAATCTCAACTCTTCTTCCATTGTCTTTCTCATAGTTTTAGGGGTGTAAATCAATTGAACCAAGCTTAAATCTAACAGACTCAAGTTCAGCTTATTTAATAATTTGTGAGCTCAAACTTGAGCTTGAGCTTGATCTAGTCTAAATAAACATGCTCAAACTTGGGTTGTCAGAATAGGCAAAAGCTCAAGCGAGCCTTATCGAGCCCGATAAGTTCAAACTCAAATAGGTTTAGATTAACTTGAGTTCATTTAGGTTCCAAATAAGATTTATAATTATAAACTTTTCGAATAATTTTATTATTTTTCTAAAAATAAAAAAGAAAATATTATTGTTAATACTACAGCTGCTGCTATTACTACTTATCTTTATGGATCTTATCATATGGACATGGACTGTAATTTTATAATCGTAAGTTTGTCTCATCTTATTTACACCCCTACATTGTTTTGTATTGTTGAGCCATTTGTAATTGATATATATATATATATATATATATCAATATTCTTTCATATTTACCCCGGCCATCTTAAAATCACTTTTAAAATGAATATCATCATCATTCATTTAATTTCGTTTAGTTGCAAATGTTTTATTTTAATTGAATGTTGATATCGTAGGCTTACACAAATCAATTGCAGCATAATGTGTTGCAACTGCAGACTACAAACAATTTGCTGAAAAAGAGAAAGGTACTCCTCTAATTTTATTAAGATATCAATTTATTATCAATAATTTTGTATTCCATTTTTACTATAATTTGGTGGATTAATCAACTGTATCTAATTATTCCAATTTTCTGCTTGTTTATAGGAAGTAAATATTCTTTTGGATTGGAATTCGATATCCGCACCAAGATACCAACTGAGGCGAACCAGTTCAACTCAATTTTAGTTAGCTATCTGCACCAAATTATTTCTTTTCTTTCGTTTATTTTTAATTCATATGTAGTTATTCTCGCATTTTTATTTGGAAGATAGGCCTTGTGGAGTTCTATGGTTCTTCTCTTTACTATGTAATGATTTAATGTCTCATAGTGATAGAAGTCTGATTTTCATTTCCTGAGTTACTTGGATATTACGAATTTTGTTTCCTTTCTTTCTGTTAGGGTTTTATTACTATCCCAAAAATGATTTTATTGTCTGATATTGCCAATTAAGTTTCTATGATATAAAAACAAAAGTCTAATGAAAGATCAATATAATTAATTAAAAAAGATCATTAAATTGACCAAACTAAGCTCGCTTAAAGTGGGGCCTATAATTCAAATGGACTCAAGTCAGCAAAAGTTTAACTAGTATAAATATCAATTTTCATAGCTAAAAGAGTATCAAAGAACTCATTTTTTCAACTCTAACAGGCATGTTGTTAGAGCATATCCTACCATTCAATAATACCTGTAAAAGACCTCGAATTCAATTGATCCGTACAACATATATCATCTAGTGCTGTCTGTCAAAAATGCTCTTCAGACTTACGAAATACTAAAAAATATAGATGAGAACCAGTGCTCGAGACTCAAGTGCCCTAACGGCAACCCAAGGGAGAACGCAGAGAATAACAAAACTCGCTCCCAGCAATTGAGCAAGCGCCGGGCGTGCCTCCAACACCAGAGGTACCATTCAAGCTATAAGCTTCGTTCTTGGAGGGCCAACACTATAGTTCACTCAAGAGACCATTCTTCCTTATCAAAATTTTGAAGTCGTCGATGGCGCGTCCGAGCCTCCACCTCGTGATCTGATCTCATCTTAAAACATGAAACTGAGTTTCCTCTAGGGGCTCCCGTACATGTATGGAGCGAAATAATTGCCTAGGTGATATCAGTAGCGGTAGGCCCTTGACCTTTGGATTTGATCTTATAAACCACGCATCATCTTCTTCCAATACCAATCCATCATCATCTCAATAAATTGTGTCGTAGATACTTGCACGATGCATTCGCTTGCTCACTCTCCCAACATTGCAGCATTGCTCGGCCCGATTGGTAGTGAGAGCATAGAGGACTCAGGTAGGGTGTGACCCTGAGAATGGTGTCGTGCTTCCTCTCCTTTATTGATTTCTCTATCATACTTTCTTCCATTCGAAAAATTTAAATGACCAAAGTAAATTTTCCACAAATAGCGCCATTGATATAGGTATTGAAAAATTCTCTTTTGACCTAGACCCAAATATTTTTTGGTAGCTACTTCGATATTTATGATTGTATACCTATTGTGTCAAAACTGGGGTATTTATAATAACTAATTATACTTTAACTAGGTTTAAATATTTTTAGTTATTGGATCTAACTTGATGAGGCCTTTTGATTTTTACCAGAACAACAATGTGGGCTTGGGTAGATAACACAATCTTAACTCCACATGAGGCCCATTTATTCTTAGCCCATCTCAATCCTATGTAATAAAGCTAGGAAAGTTATCCATTGGGAACTACACCCTAGTTCTTAAGTTTCATTAGAATTTAAATTTATTTCAAATTAAAGATTGTTCTCTACTTTTGATTTTACATGCGACTTAAATTTGATATTCGTGTCTTTAAATCAAGCCTCATTCAGGTGGAATTTTTTCAATTTTAATAATCAAATTACGTCTCATTTTTAATTTCATTTCATAATCATAATTAATCGTCAAAATAAAGCGTGGTAGCCAAATTTAAGTTTTGACAACCTAAGAAATTAGAGACTGACCAAATGCAACAAATGGATGGCACATCCAATATAAGAGGCGATCAAATCAAACCACCAAACTCTATATTATCCTTATGGAATATATATATATATATATATATGTATATATATATATATATATATCTAAGAAAATAGATATCAATGGAATTCAAGTGGTTTGCTAGTCTTGTACTCAAGCATGCACATCAAAGGTCATTTAGACTCATCTATACACAAGTTTACACATAAGCTCATTCATGCCAAGTCCAAACCGAAGCTCTAAGTCTCAAGTTTTTGCTATAATAAAGTATCGCAATTATGAATGTGATTATAATTTTACCAATACTTGAAGCCTTCAAAATATTGATTTCAAAGCAATTCATAATTTGTTTCAATAAAATTAGGGGGGATATGCATCCAAGAACAAATTTAAAGTCCTTGTTTGTTAATTAAGAGAGAAGAATGTGAGGAATAGTTTTCTTTTTGAGATTTTTTACCTCATAATTGTAATATTTTTTTTCATATAAATTCAACACTGTGCCTAAAAATAAATATTTGGAGTGTTAAATGATTAAAATAGGTGACCCAACAATACTGAGTAGCCCAATATTGAAAATGAATGGCTCTTATACCATATTGAAGAACGGATCTAGGCCTAACTTACCCTAAAAATTAGATCAAGATGCGTAAATTGTTCAAAATCATATATAGAGACCATTATTTATTTATTTAACTAGTATGGGATCAAACAAATACAATATATCAATATTATTTTTCTTTTCTTGTCTTGTCATTATTTGTAGACGCCAAAAACTCGCATCAACAATATTGATTATTTTCTTTTTTTATATTATAATTAAATCTTTTGTGAGTACATATTTTATTCATTGTTGGAGAAGTGAGTTTGACGTGATTATTAGTTAGAGTTGTCAACGGGTCGGATTTGGATCGAATCTATCATATTCGAATCCGACTCGAAATCCTATAGGATTTTTGTTAGTTAGTACCATATCCGAATCCAATAAATATCCAAGATCCATTTAAAAAAACCAATCCAATTTATTTTTTTTCTTTTTTATTTTTTTCCTTTTTAAATTTTATAAAAATATTGTATTTATAAAGTAAATATGTCATATTTGAATTATTAATAATTTTTATTATATATTACTCCAAAAGTTAAATATTTAAATATTAAATTCCAATTTTATATTATATTAATGCATAGATAAATTATTATATATTATTATATTTGATATTTTATTAACATTCCCCTTTTTTTAGGTTAAAAACTCAATATTAATAGTATAATATAAACAGTAATATAGATATTAGGTCAATATAATATATAGAATTTATTTCAATATTTTTATTAATATTATATATAAGAGTATTAATTTAATCAAAAATATTAAAGTTCGGATTCAGATCTTTAACAAATTGGATTGTTTAATTTCATATATAATCCACTTATTTTAGATTTTGAATATTTATAACCAAATTTGATCTATTAAACATTTTAATAAAATAAAAATTTTAAAATTTGAATTAAAATCCGATCCATTGACAATTCTAAGTTGACAATAATTAGTTCACTGCCAACTTATTGAAAACTAAACTCGCACTATTTTTAACAGTCCGAAAAAAATTATGCAGAAGTATGGCCCAAATTATTTGAGGCCCAGAAAAGGCTACGGAATTAGGCCTATACCCAATTCTTATCCAACCAGCAGGCCTTCACCAGTGTCCTATTATTAAAACAGAAAGACGTGTAAGAAAAGACATTGGAATTTTAAGGAAAAAAATCATTAAGCCGAGTGAGTGAGTCAGTGAGCGAGTGAGGGCTGGTGGTTGAAAACAAGGACGAAGAGATAAAGTGGAGTAAGCTGGTTAAAAAATAAAAAGAAAAAAGAAAAGGAAAAATAAAATGAAAAAGGTGATGATTCTTAAAGGGTAGGTTCAGAGGGGGAGAGCTATTTTCTGCTGGCCAGGGGAACAAAGCGCATTAGATTCTATTCTCCAATTTTTCCTTTGCTTTTTCCCATTCCAATACAATACAATACTTTTACTCAATACAATAATACCTACGTTTAACAAACCCTCAACTACTCTTCACACACACACACACACACACACACACAGAGTCTGCCCCAAACCTTTCTTCTTTACAACGTAGGAAAAAACTGCCCATTTTCTGCTTTTCTCTTCTCTGGGTCAGTTCAAACTGCAACAACTATTTACGGTCCGCTCTCTCTCTCTCTCTCTCTCTCTCTCTCTCTCTCTCTCACACACACACACACACACACACTCACCGAAGATGAAAGAAGGCGTTAAAACTCTTTAATGGTTTTCTTTTTGGGGCTAAACATACTCTCTCAATTCTGTGCAACAAACTCTCTTCATTTATTTTCCCAGAAAAAACTGACTTTTCTTGCAAAGGTTTTTCTCTGTTCTTTCGCCATATTTAGGCTTTTCGTTTTGCATGAGATTTTGCATATTATTTTGGCCGCTCTTACTTTTTTTTTTAATTGTTATTTTAAATTTTATATGTAATAATAAATTGCATATAATATTAAGTTTTATGCCGTTTAAATTTCGAACAAGAAGCTTTTTGCTCTTCTGACTAAATTTTCCTTTTTATAATGATTTTGGGCAGGTCAAAAATTTAAGACGTAGGCGTTCCCGTGCAGATTTCGCAGATGGAGGTGATGGGTCACCGGGCTTCGCTAACGTGCGCGGCGGGGGCTCTTTCCTCCTTCCTCCCCCTTGTCCTCCTGGTCCAAGCTCATCTGCTCTACTTAGCACAGGTTATGAAGTTCAAAATTTAAACTCCAATTGTCAAATTATTTTTAACTGTTTTTTTTTTCGATTTTCGAATTTACAAATTTTTATGATGATGATAATAATAACAATAACAATAATAATAATAATAATAATATAATAATAATAATAATAATAATACTTTATTTATGTGTGGTTTATCCTCATTAGAATTTAAACTATTTGACAAGTCAACAGCGCTTATTATTGTTTCCACAATAAACTTAAGTATTATTAATTTTTATTTGCTTTTTTAAAAACATATTATTAGAAATAAACACTATATTATTTAGTATATGAACTACTTTAAAATGTTTCGACATTAAACTTAATATATTAATTTTATTTGAATTCTAATATTATTAGAATTTTATATTGACACATATGCAATATCATTTAGTTTTATGGAAGTAATTGACTAAATCGTACACATACTACTTAAAAATAATTAAAATTGTTGATGATATATATGTATTATTTTACGGAAAATTGCATTTGACTTTCGATCAAGTGCGCGCGCGCACACACAGAGTCACCCACGGATATATTTATACACACACAAACACACACACACAGTTATTTTGTGCTTGCTAACGTGCGCCGTAGGAGTAGTGTTAGCATTAGTTTTCTTGGTCGCGGAACCCAAAAGGAACATAGATTTGGCTTATATGCTGTTTTTGAGTTCCGGGCTGGTTGATGCTGTGGGCCCCCACAATAATAATATGGGCCTCACGCAAAATTCCTCTTGCTCTATTAATTATTGCTACTGCTTCGGAAAGTTTAACAACGTTGTTTTGTCTCTGTTATGAAATAAACAAGTAAATTACTGACAAAGAAAGCACAAAATTACAAGGTAACTAACTCAGAGTCTCGTATAATCCCTTTATTCTGAAATAATTAAAGTCAAACTTTTCTGATATTTTAACTACCTTATCCATCGTCCGCTCTTCCTTTCATAATTTTGAGGTTCTTAAATTTTAAGAACGTAATACTTAAGGTTCAATTTAACTTTATTTTCAAGTCCATTTTTATATTTTATATTATTTTAAAAATAAAAATATTAATTTATACACATTTTTATTCGATATATTTTTCATTTTTCTTCTCAAAATATTTTTCCTAATAATATATACATATTCTCCAAATAATTTATTTTTTTATTTTTATTTTTATTTGACTCTACCTTCAGCCTACTAAATATCATATAATTATTGTTTTTCCAACAATTTATTTAAATATAAACTCATTTTTTTTAATTAATTTTTTAAATTTTGAAAGGGATAAAAGAATGAAATGGGCCTGGTGTCTAATTAAACATTATTCAATTATTTTTTATGGATTTCGTTTAAAAGCCAAATAGATGAGCAGGCTAGGCTGTAAGAAAGGAGTAACTTTTCGGAGGTAGTAATAAATGGTTGATGAAACAATGTTGTTGGACATTTTTAAGGGGTTTTGGTGGAAAAGTTGCTAGTGTAGTCTAATGTTTGCTGTCCTTGCTTGAGAATTAATGTATGTTTCTGGGCCCAGCCCATGTTTGCTTTTTATTTTAATAAAGAGTTTAAAATGGCAGCATGGAGATGGTGATGAGATAGTCGCATATTCCCTTGGGATATTTTTCAGGCATGGGTTGAACTTTTTATGCGGTTATTCTGCTGGGTCAATGGGTCGGGTCTGATACAATGGTTTGACGTTAGCTCTTATATTTTATTTGAGATTTAATAATAATAATAATGTTGCGTTTTAATCGTTCTGTCCCCCGTTCAAATTTGATTCCTAATATATGATTAATTTGAGGTCTTTCTTGGCTCGCCAAAATTTAAGATATAAATATAGTCATGGGGGTTGGGACTCATGCACACCCCCCTACTAATTGTGAATATAAAAATACACTTTTGAGTTCTATATTTTCTTTTATTTCATTTTATGTATTTCAATATAGATATTTAAAGTAATTTAGTACTTTTCTATTGCTTTTTATTCTTTATTTTTTTTCCTGGTATTTCACAAAATAAAGTTTTATTTCTTAGAATATAAAAAAGTTTCTCAAAACTATCCTCCAACTTAGATATTTCGAAGAAAATCTTTAACCTCAAGATCTTCTTTTCTTGAATTGTGTTTGTGTTGAGTGTTAAAATGAACTGCATATAAGGAATGGAGGGAATAATTTTAAAAAACTTAAAATGACATATAACCTCATAGATATTGATGCGATGATATTCTATCTGATCTACCCCTACTCCTATATGTGTTGTATGGTATGTGGGTCCAATTTGGTCCATCCATTGCCAAGGCCAACCCCTGGCATAGGCATACTGCTGGTGTCAGAATGAGAAATTACTGTTTGCAGCATGTACCAACAAAATCACATGATGCAACACTCCATCCTTGGTCCAAAGTGCTGTAAAACAAGGAATTGCCCATGTTTTGTAAGATTCTTTCACAAAAAGTGACTAATTTTGAGGATATATGCATATGTATATAGATATTATTTTTTCCATAAAGTGATATAATTTGTGTATTGTATAGACTATAGCGAGAGGCATGGAGGTACAAGTGATGTTGAGCTATTAAACAAACAAAAAAAAAAAAAATCCCCTTTATATCAAAATGAATAGAGTTGATGGGCAATTCCGCTCCGTTTGGTTCTATTATTTCCTAAGATTTAGCTCAAACCGTTTGTAATAGTTTGGCTTTCTTTAATTTCTGAGCACCATTGTTTTGGACTCTGCTTTAAAGGATCAATCAATTCTTGATTGCCAGCATATGGTTTTCTTACTCCTTTTTGCGACCTTTTTCGTGTTTCTAATATTGTAACTGAATCCAAGCAGTACCAGAATTTTGTGAAATTATTGATGATGAGCCCAATGGAAAGCCAATCAGAGGAGGCGGTTGATGCAGAAGGAGGAGACGACAATGACAATGATGGTGACAACGCGGTTGGTGGTGGTGGTGGTGGTGAGGGTGACTTTTCTGAAGGGGAGGGAGACCGTGTGAACAATCCCAATAGCAATGGCAATGCCAACAAGGGCCATGGAGGGGCCGATGGAGCTGATGAAGAGAATGGAGAAGATGACGATGAAGATGATGCTGCCAATGGCAACAACAGTGATGATGATGATGATAACGATAACGAGGATGATGATGACGACGATGACGATGAAAATGGTGAAGAGGGAGATGAGGAAGAAATAGTAGAAGAGGAGGATCCTGAGAATGAGGATGAGGAGGAGGAGGAGGAGAATGAAGAAGACGAACTTCAGCCTCCTAAGAAGAGAAAGAAGTGAACATGGAGGGGAAGGAGGGAAAGAAGTGAAGGCTTTGACAGTATGAGTTTGGTTTAGTACCTTTTTAACTATCAATCAACTTAATGAGGTCCATAGACCCTACCTATCTCATTAGGGAGGACTGTTAAATTGGATCTTTCTACTGCATTTTCTTTGCACGCTTTGAATTACTTTGATATTTTGACAATATTGGAGCCAGCAATCACTTGGAACACTTGTTTTCACAAGTTCAATTAACTTTGGTTTCAAGCTATTTATGATCCTATATTAATGTTTGCATCCCATATTATATTGCGTCTTGCATGAGCCTGTACAATGTTCCACATCCAGTGATTTATTTAAAGAAAAACCCTATACACTTTAGTCTTTATATGCATCTACAATATAAAATAAGACGCCAAATTAAAATAATAAATCTGAACTAATAACTATTAGGAAAGTGTTTTTAGCTTCGGTATAAGAAATTTTTGGCAGAATGGAAACGAAGTTCCACGGTGGCGGAATTGGAGTTGTTGAAAGAGATGCTTCCTCAAAAACTTCGAACTGCTTTTTCAATAAATTGAGGGCATGTTGCTCTTCTGTGTTTTGACTATTTTTTAGAAAAAAATTTGGGGAAATAGATTTTTAGGGGAAAATTTAGCAAATGTGTTATATGTTTCTTTTTGTTTTGAAGAAATATTAAAAATAATTTGAAAATGAGTTATTAGTTTTTTTATGTTTTTGGGATAGACAAATTTTATTGTAAATGTCAAATTACTTGTTTTTTTATTGGATTTGTAGGCTAAAAGTAATTTTTTTTATATATTATATGTATGTATTTTTAAAGTTGGATGACGTCTGTGTGTATATATATTTGTAACGGTTAAAATATGAGTGTAATTAATTTAATTGATTATTTATTTGAAAATTTATATTTTTATAAATTTAACATTAGTAAATGATGTATAATTTGGAATAGAATATATATTAATAAATATTAATTATTCATTAAATCATAATTATATCTTAATTATAAAAAAATAGCTTACGTCATAATTATATCATAATTGTCAATATCAACTTATAAAAAAGTTTAATTACTATACATTAATTATAAACTAATCACTATTTATTAATTAAAATATAATTATTTAACTATTTATTACTTACAATTTATGTATAAATAAAACATAGTTATTTATTTAAATAAATAACTTTATAATAAATTTTATATATAAGACTTAATACCTATTCATCAAATGAAAAAAAAATAATATTATATTATGTGAAGTTATATCATCTTAAACTATTTATTAAATAAATAGATGTGATATTCAATTATACACAAAATATGAAACATAATTAATATATGTGATATGAGATAGCCCAAAAGGCCCACTTAACATGCACGGCCCACCATCATTTCTAAGCCGATATGGGCTGGACCACCGACAACAACCATCTAGTCGAGCATGCTATTCTCGACCGCACTCAACGGGAAGCTTCAAGCCATTTAGCCTGTCCAACCATCTCTCTGGTCGACTGCCCCATCTATTCAACCGTAATCAACTAGATCGCTCACTTTGGTGCTGACTCATATCCTCGTCGTATTTAATGTTTTGACAAGTAGCATGCCTTTGCATTAATGGCGTGTGACAGCCGGTGCAATTTCTACCACTATCTTTGATAGGGAGGCACTTACCTAGAGTACTATTCACCCTGAAAAATAGGAAATGATGCCACCTAGAATAATATCGAAATCAGAAATTGTCATTAATCCCCTGGTAAAGACAAAAGTCCTCTACACCTTATAGGGGCACCTTCGACATATTACACACCAGAAGAAGGCTATAAATACCTTATTGCTAACCACACTCCAGATAATGCTAAATACACTATAAGCTCCTAATATTCTGTTCGATTATCCTCTTTCGACCAAAACTAACTTGAGCGTAGGAGTGCCTTCGTCCAGGGCACCTCGGCTAGTTTAACGTGTGCTATTGTTGTAGATTTTAGACCTTAAGAAATACAGCAATTGGATCATTTGACCTCCCTAGTCGAATTAGCCCAAACATCACCCTTTTTAATATAAACGACTTTCATCCTCATTATTTTGGCACCATCTATGGGAATCCCTGAGATTGCAACAAAAATATGGTGAACACACATAGAGTCGTGTCAAAAAAAGAAGAGAAC
>JACGDI010005814.1:411463-422972 GCA_014898725.1 Jacaranda copaia
TGATCACATTTAACCTAATCGAGCCTTGCAATGCAATAGGGTCAAATGTTCCAAGCATAACTACCACGAGGATATGGAAGAATCTGTAGGCCTCACAGCCCAGCCTATTCGAGGGCCAAGCGCGCGAGGGCTTATGTCGATTGAAATGCCACCCAGGCTGATTGAGAAAAATGGGAAGAACTTTTCCATCAAGTTCAATAACTAAACAGGCACCTCGATGAGATCTCAAAGAGAAACACTAACAGAGTGCTCAATCCAAAGGGCCCCTAGAGGTCTCATCAAGAGAGAAGCTCCCCATTCATCTAAGAGATTATCAACGAGTGCATTATCATTGATGCTAAGGTCCCAATCGGACTGTTTGAGATATGACGGCTCAATGGATCCCAATAAGCACTTGATATAGTTCAAGCATATCATGCAGGCGGGCAGCTACACGAGTAAAATGAATATATCCATGCCAAGATGCTGGTGACTACTTTCTAGGACATTGCACTTGACCGGTTTGTGAAGCTTAAGCCCTCGTCGATATACTCTTACGATCAGCTATGCAAAAAGTTTTTGCACCAATTCGCCAATAGGAGAAAAGCAAAACTCCCCCACACCTATCTCCATACCGTTAAGTAGAGCGAGGGAAAGTCCCTTCATGACTTCTTCATAAGGTTCAACTCAGAGGTTCTCAAGATAGATAACCCCAGGCTCGAGTTCCTAATCGACATGTTGTTCTTAGGGCTTAAACATAAGGAATGCACCAATGCATTAGTGCATGAATGCCCTAGTTCTATAGAGGAACTGCTCAACCTGATCGAGAGATAAATGACCCAGGAAAAGATGAACAAGCTCAAGTTTGGATCCTCCAAGGTTGACAAAAAGAAGAAAGAGAGAGACGACCAAAAATACAGAGAAAGAGATCGATCTCTAATAAAACTTTTCCAGGACTACACACAATTGAACATTCCGAGGAGAGAGATCACGTATGCCATTCAACATGACAATCTCCTCAAAAAAATTGAGAAAATTAACAGAGACTGAGGCAATGAAAAAATTGAAAAAGTATTATCACTTCCATAAATAAAAGGGGCATGATATTGATAAATGCTTCAACCTCCAGGACGAGATCAATAAGGTAATCAGATAAGTCCATCTCAAGAAATATGCAGCCGTGGATACACAGGTTGAAGGGGGGAAAATTAATCGGACTCTCCGTAGAGAAAGGTTGGTAAGCCCTAAAAGATAGTACAAAGGAAAAAAACCCGCCCATGAGGACCACCTGCCCATTCAAGGAGTGATCTATGTGATCACCAGAGGTCCCACTGGGGGGACTTAAAATCTGCCATAAGGCAAACTTAAAGAAAGCTAGAGTCGATGAAAGCCTCGCCCGTTGAAATAATATTCCACTTATCGACAAGTGCAAAGCCTATCTCATTCACTGATAGCGACTTGGCCTACCTCAAGGGCAAGAATATCGACCACAAAGCAAATTGTCCTATGGTAGTCTCTGTTGAGATCACCAACTTCAAAGTGTGCAAGGTCCTGGTCAATAATAAAAGCTTGACCAACATCATTTTCCTCTCCACCCTGCAAAGAATGAACATGGGCCAGCTGAAGTTTAAACCTGTACAAACCCATATGGTTGGATTTGGGGGGTTAGAAATCATTTTGGAAGGATCCATCAACCTGTCGACATCATTTGGGGAGGCTCCCCGAAGAAGAACTTTGATGGTGAATTATCTAGTGGTTGATGCCCCATTGCTTACATGAAAAAGGCTTGGAGGTGTTACAACATCTCAGTTGAGTCAAGTGAGTAGAAGACTCAACCACAATTGAAGACCTTGGGGGATGCCTCTGTAGCAGAACTTAAGAAGACCCAAGCCAACAAGAAGAGAAAGTTGGAAGATACCAAGATGGAGCCCGTCGGGAAATTTAAAACCATAGAGCTGGAACAGAAATATCCCAACAAGACAACCCGCATCGGGATAAACATAGGCCCCCCCTTAGAATGTCTTATGATCGATTTCCTAAGAAGGAATATTAACGTCTTTGCATGAAAAGCATCCAACCTCCAAAGAATCAACCCTAACATGATCGTGCAATATCTTGATGTTGACCACTCATAGAAACCAGCCAGACAGAAAACGAGGACATTCAATGCCAAGAAAAGTCAGATCATTGAGAAGAAGGTCAGGAAACTTCTAAATGTAGGTTATATTGTAGAAATTCAATATTCTTCTTAGCTTTGTAATGTTGTACTCATCCCAAAGAATGAGGGACAATGGTAAATGTGTAACGATTTTACAGATTTAAATAAAACATGCCCTAAAGATCCTTACCCCTTACCTTAAATAGATTTATTAGTTAATTCAACTGTTGGTTGTGAGTTGTTGAATATGATGGATGCGTTTCAAGGTTACCATCAAATTTTCATGGCTCCCTAGAATAGGGATAAAACTTCTTTTGTTTTCCCCAATGGGGTCTATTGCTTTTTAGTCATGCCTTTTAGACTGAAAATGCTGGAGCAACTTACCAAAAATTGATCAATTTTATGATCAAAAATAAATTTGGTAAGTCGATGGAGGTATACATCGATGACATGATTGTAAAGACAAAAAAAGCTCAAGACCACTTGCTCGACATCAATCATACTTTTGTAATTCTAAGAGCATTGGGTTTGAAATTGAATCCAAATAAATGTACATTCGGGGTCTGCGAAGGTAAATTTTTGGGCTATATGGTCAGTCAGAGAGGTATTGAGGCAAACCCGCAAAAAATTCAGGCTGTTCTTGACATTACTCCTCTGCGAACAGTCAAAGATGTCTAGAGACTGGTCAGAAGGATTATTACCTTAGGCAAATTCATTGCAAGATTGGCATACAAGAGTTTATCTTTCTTCAAAATTCTCAAAAAGGCCAAGATATTAGGTTTCCAATGGAGTGAAGAATGTGATCGGGTGTTGGCCGAGTTGAAGCAGTACTTGTCCTCGCCCCAATACTTGCAAAATGTAAATTGGAAGAGGTACTTAAGATATATTTGGTGGTCTCCAAAACATTGATCAGCTCAATCTTGGTTTCAACCCAAGATAGTAGCCATTGACTAGTCTATTATTACAGCAAGTCACTCCAAGGATCAAAGCATAATTACTTGGAGATTGAGAAATTTTCCTTTGCACTAGTCACCATAGCCCGAAAGCTGCGTTCATACTTCTAGTCTCATACTATTGTAGTGTTGACCAATCAGCTGTTGAAATAGGTTTTGTCAAAGCTCAACACATCTGAAAGACTGACCAAATGGGCTATCGAGTTGGGAGAGTTTGACATTACCTTTCAGCTAAGAACCGCCATCAAAGCACAAGTTCTGGCAGACTTCATTGCCTAGCAGGTAGACTTGCCCAAAGAGAATTGCGAAGCCCCCTTATTTGGACTTTACTCATTGATGGATCATCGACCACATCTAGAGAGGGAATAGGAGTTGTTCTCCATTCCCCAGTAACCGAGGAATACAATTTTGCTATAAAACTAGGTTACCCAAACATGAATAATAAGGCAGAATATGAGGCCCTTCTTGCTAGAATGAGAATGGTGCTCGACCAAGGTGTCAAACACCTAATTGCGACTACAGACTCCCAACTGTTGGCTGAGTAGGTTGACCAAAATTTTGAAGCTAAGGATTCAATGATGAGCCAATACCTAGCCGAGGTAAGAAAGTTGCAGCAGTCATTCAAAAGATTCACCCTCAGTCAGGTACCTCAATCTGAGAACAAATGGGCAGATGCCCTGTCAAAATTTGTAAGTCTGATCAGGGGCATAAGAGACAAAAAGATCACTTTTCTGGTCAACAATAGACCATCGATCAAACCTTTTAAGAAAAATTTAATAGCAAGCATTAAGGAGACTGGAGACTATACTTTCTTAGCAAGATCCAATCAAACTTTACCTGAACTAAGGCACAATCCTCGAAGATAGAATTGAGGCTCGATGCCTTCAAGGTCAAGTTGCCAAGTTTGCACTCAACGAGCACGATCAATTATATAAGAGGTCCATTTTTGGACCCCCCCTAAGGTGCCTGGATCCAATCAGGCTCTCAAAGTATTATAGGACATCCATGCAAGTGTGTATGGCAACCATTCCGAAGAAAGATCGCTTGCATACAAAATAATCAGATATGGATACTTTTGGCCAACATTGTCAAAGGACTCGATAGACTTTGCTCAAAAATGTACATCATGCGAAGTCCATTCAAACTTGCCACACCAATCCACAGCGCCAATAATCAATGTCCAAATTTCTTGGTCGTTTGATCAATGGGGGATTGATATTTTGGGCTTGCTGCCAAAGTCAAAGGGGTAGCAAAAATTTATAATCATCGCGGCTGAGTACTTTGCCAAATGGGTCAAGGCTGAGGTTATTCCCAAGATAATAGATACAGCCATTAAATGTTTCATTTGGAACAACTCATCTGTCATTTTGGTCTGCCTAAGGTCCTTATTTCAAATAATGGCACTCAGTTCTAAAGTAGGAGTACCAGTGGCTGGTGCGAAGCCATGGGGATCGCCCAACACTTCACTTGAGTAGGCAATCCTCAATCGAACAGCCAG
Organism: Jacaranda copaia; assembly: GCA_014898725.1. Lineage (NCBI taxonomy): Eukaryota > Viridiplantae > Streptophyta > Magnoliopsida > Lamiales > Bignoniaceae > Jacaranda > Jacaranda copaia. Next base: position 416,052 of record JACGDI010005814.1, read on the forward strand.
AAAAAGATAACCAACAGAATGATTTTCGACTATCTGAAATTTAGGATACAAGATATTGGCTCAAACTAGGTAGACGACCTCTCCATAATGCTGTGGACATATAAGATAATTCCCCGAATAACCACAGGTCATAGCCCTTACAGTTTGGTCTACGGGTTTGAGGCAGTCATCCCCTCTGAACGCATTCAACACACGGCTCGAGTCATTCACTTCCACCACTCAGAAACACATCAGAGAGAAAGCTCAACCTTGAGACTATCGATAAGCACAGACAAGAAGCTTATAACATGATGCAACTACAAATCAAAAATGGCCAAGAACTATTACAAAAGAGTCAGGTCACATCATTTTAAGGTCGAAGACCTTGTCCTCAAAAAGGTGAAAGTCTCCAAGAATGTGGGCAAGCTCAACCTGAAATGGGAAAGACTGTATACTGTTGCAAAACTGTGTCAAAGCATAACACCTACAGACTTGCTAATATGCAGAGAGGAGCTCCTTCGCCCATGGAACACCATCAACTTGAGAAAATTCTACATTTGAAATTATATTGTAATCATCCTTATATTCTCCAACTTAAATAAAGCTCCAACAATACTGCTACCATTTGCACGCATTGTCATAATTATATCTACCAAACGTCAGATCAAAGTTGACCCCACAGTCGACGAATAAACAACTTCATGCTACCACCAAGTTTCTCGTCAATCGCATAGTCGACAAATAAGCAGCCCCTCGCTGCCACTCAAGATCAAAGTCAACCCCTCAGTCAACGAATAAGTAGTTTCATGCTACCATAAAGTTCCTAGTCGATCCCATAGTCGATGAATAAATAGCCCCTCATTGCCACTTAAGATCAAAGTCAACCCCACAGTTGATGACCAAGCAGCGCCTCATTGCCATTGAAGATCAAAGTCAACCTCATTATTAACAAGAAACAACCACATTTTACAAACCCAAGGCTTTTCAACCCAAACCAAATAACCAACCAAGTAGTTAATCAAGCAATCGACCATACAACAATAAGAATCAACCACACAGTTGCAAAAAATAAATTACTAAGTACGCTTTGATAAAACCATGTGTCAATCAACATTAAGCAAAATCGACAACAGCGTTGTTAAATTTTCTTGATAGTGATCGTGATAACTAACTGTTTTATCAGTTATTCCCCAAACTATAGGGATAATAAAGTTGCATTTGACAATGTGCAAGAAATTTATTTCATTCGACAAAATAGATATGAGAAACATCTTTCATTCATTAAGAAGTTCTTCAAGAAATTCATTACATTTCCACAACAAAAAAAAAAGAAAGATAAAAACAGCAAAGACCAAAGTAGCATCAAGCTTCGAGGTTAACTCTGGCTAAACCCCGCCTGGTCACCCTCTGGCTAATTTAAGTCGAGCTCCGACAACACGCATGCAAGAGGCAAAATGGCTTGGGGTGATTGAGAGGGCCCTGTGACATCGCTCATAAAGTTAGTCGAATGCAACACGTACTGCGCCACGTAGACTTATTTCTCCCTAAGCTGGACAACAATGTCCTTGGCAAATGCAAATTCATTAGCTAACTCCTCTAGCCTCACGTTGACCTTAGCCTTCTTATTTTGAGCTTCAATCAATGGCTCATCAGGCACGTTAGTTGCAGTATCCTTCTCCCCGCCCTAATTGACCCCATCCTTCTCAAATTCAAGGTAAGATTGCAAATTATCATTGAGCACCAAGCTTAATTTGCTCTTGTTATCAAGCTAAAAAGCATAGCCCAGGCACTCAAGATGCTTCACGGCCTTGTGGAATGCTTTGTGAGCATTGTCAAGTGATGTGATTACGCTCGCATCCTGAAAGATCAAGCTCAGAATGAACTGCTCCACTGCCTCCCATCAAATTATAGGGCAATGTCAATTGAAGGCCTCTCACGCCTCGTCAATTGCCTCGGCACGACCTACTGCTCGACCACAGGTGCAACTCACCTACAAGTCCAAATATGCCTTTTTGATTATAGAGTCCATTCGACTCCACTCCTCGATTGCCTCGACCAATTGCTGATCTTTGGAGTTTAACTGTTCCTTAAGCTCGGCCACTTGTTTGGTCAACTGATCAACCTAAAGTTAGGAGGACCCGAGCTGAACCTTGAGGGTTTTCATATCCCCTTCCCTTGTAGCTCTTCTCGATTCGCCAATGCTAGCTCCAATCAACGAAAGATATTGCAGTACATTTGACCCATCTGTAACATAAGAATGTCAGTTTATAGTACAACTACGCAAAAAAAATTCGATGAGAAATTGCCAACCTCATACTTACCATGTTATAGTGGTAGGCTAATACCCAGAGAGCCCCAACCTGACTCAGGCCTATCAGTTTGCATTAATTGGTAAGAAAAGCCCTAAGATCATCCACTTCAGGGCATTGTCGCTAGTTATTCCCCCTTGAAGGATGGAGGTCAAGTCAGTCACTTCATTTGTGGGATCGGACCTAAAATAGGGCGATGGCAACTGAGGGTATTGGAAAAGCACCCTATTGCCATGCTTTCCCAATAAGTCGTAACCTATCGCTGCTTTTTATTTTCTTTTATTACTTATTATCTTATTGGGCGTTAAGCTTTCTTGCTCGATTATCTACCTTTTACCCCAACTCGTGAAGCTGCTTTACATGTGCTCTTCTCATCAAGCGGATTGGGGTTTGAGCACTTGTTTGTTTGGGGAGCCATTGGAGCAGATTTCAATCATGTCAAAGCGATCGACCCTACAACTAGAGCCTCTCGTCAAACAGCAGCCACTCGACAGCGTTCTTTCTTCCTTAAGGCCCTGGCTTAAGCTTTGACTAGGCTTCTGGCCACTATCTCTTCTCGATCTACAAGCATAGACAGAATAATAGGCATAAAAATCAAGTAGAAAGAAAAACAGTCACAGTTAATACAATCGATGAAAATCTCTATCTAGTCGATCATCCGTGGGCATCTCTAGATTCGTCGATGATAAGCCAGCTAACACTAGACACCTCTCTTTGGTCAAAACTGAGGTCTCCATATGCCTAAATCCAACTAGATCCCAAATAAAGGTGTTGGGCCAACTAAGTATTTGGTTCCCCGGTATTTCGTAGGCCCCCTCCACCAACCCCTTAGAATGATATAATCCCCTGGCCCCCAAACATAGAAAAGTGTTTTTTCCACTTCTGGCCGTAGGAAGGAGAAAGGGCTACTAAAAACTTTTAATGCGGACGCTCCGTGAGATAGTAAAAGCCAGACTCCTCTATACTGCCTAACTTCTAAGACATGGGTAAATGGAATAAATTGAAAAAGTTGGCGAAGGAAGTAGGTTGGTTGAACAAATGCATCAACACAGCGAAGCTATGGAGGGTAGCAAAATAATTGGGAAGCAGTTGGGTAATACAGACCTCTAGACCCGCCAAGAGGCCGACTATCAATTGGGCAAGAGAAAACCTAAGACCGCACCCCAATCCTTCCTCAAACACCATTATGCATCCCTTATAAGGTCGATGCATTCTACCACAAGCCCCCGGCACCAACAACTCATATTCTTTAGAGATATGGTATAGCTCCCTAATTTGCACCAGGTCGGTGAGGGATATTTTGGAATTATTTTAATATAATGGCTTGGAATAAATAATCAATCTCAGGATGCTAGAAAATCACTCGAGCCAGCTTCGCCCCTAGATACAACCCTTTCTGTGCTCGAGCTATTACTCGATGTGCTATCAGGACTACTCTCACATGTTGTTTTAGACCCACTTTCAACTTTAGTTTCCCCCTAAAACGCCACGCCCTCAGACCTAGTGTCCTCACTATCTGAACCGCTAGACATTTTCGCAAAGAAAAAGAAGAGAAAATCAAATGGGCAAAAGAACTTACAGTGGATATCCTAAGAACTCTAAGCGCAAGAAAGATTTAGAAAGCTTGGAAAGTAAGAGCTCGACTAGAAATGATTTCAGCAAAAGTGCAAATGAATGTCTCTATCCCACATATTTATAGACATCTAGACGCGGGAACCCAAGTGATAGTAACAATTGCACTCCCCCCTTGTGTTTCATATTCTATTAAGTAACTGGCGCATTAAATGCAAAAAAACCACCACGAGCCCTTATCGAGAATTCAAATATCTCAGTTGAATATTCAAAAATTCCTGTCAAGTGGACAGAACCCTGGTCGAATGTGCATAATTGTTGCAACCGCTGTAACCATCATTCAATTATCCACTCTTTACTGCTACTTATCGACAAGCTCGACCAAGACCATGAGTAAGGAGGACTCATGATATGGGATAACCCAATAGGCCTACTTAACATGCACAACCCAACATCATGTTTGGGTCCAAATAGGCTGAACCACTCAATAGGAGGCTTCAAGCCATTTAGCCTGTTCAACTATCTCTTTGGCCGACTGCCCCATCTGTTTGATCGTAATCGACCAAATCGCTTACTCCAATACTAACTCATATCCTCGCCGCATTTGATATTCTGACAAGCAGCATGCCTCTGCATTAATGGCGTGTAACAATCAGTACAGTCTCTGCCACCATCTTTGATAGGGAGGCGTCTACCCAAAGTGTTGTTCACCTTGGAAAATAGGAAATGATACCACCAAGAATAGTACTTGGATCAGGAATGACCATTAACCCCCTGGCAAGGACAAAAGCCATTTATACCTAATAGGGCACTTTCAACATATTACACACCAAGATAAGGCTATAAATATCTCATTTCCAACTACGCTCCAGATAATGTCAAATACACTATAAGCTCCTCATATTTTATTTGATTATCCTCTTTCGATCAAAATTAACTTGAGCGTTGAAGTACCTTCGCGGGAACACCTCAACTAGTTTAACATGTGCTGTTGTTGCAAATTTCAAACCTCAAGAAATACAACAATTGGATTATTCGACCTCCCTAGTCGAATTAGCCCAAATACCACGCTTTTCACTATAAATGACTTTCAACCTCATCAATATGAATAAAAAATTCTTTAAATAATTTAATTTAATTAGTTTAAAATTTTATTTAATTTCTTTAACTCATTATTTAATTAATATATTAATTATTAAATAAATTACTCAGTAATAATTAAATAAATTTACTTAAAATTTAATTAATTCTCTCAATAATTACTTTAAGCATATCAATATTAATTTATTAAAATTAATAGATCATTACATAAGTATCACCCTATAATCAAATCTTTTATTATAATTTTAAATAAATATGAGGATTAATATTTAATGAAGAATATTTTTTGAAGAAGATTAATTTATTTATTATATCAAATTAAAACATCTTAATTTACTTTTTAATTGAATAAATATAATATTTAATTAGTACATAAAATATTAAATATAACCAATACATTATTTAATTAATAAGTAAATTTAATTAGTTTAATACATTATTCAATAAATAAATTATTTAGTAATAACATAAATAATATATAATTAAATGTAATTCATTCTTTCAACAATTAGTTTAATTAAATTTGTAAACATAAGTTTTAAATTTTTTTTAACTAGTGAAATTTTAATATTTTTATGTGTGTGTGTGTGTGTGTGTGAATGTGTCAAGTGAGAGAGTGATAAACGAATGAATGATGTGAAAGATAGAATGAAAAAATGAGGAAATAGGTATGATTTTTAAAGTGTAGGGTTTTTTTGGTGAATTGGGGAGGGTTTTTGGAGTATAAAATTTGAGTGTTTTGGGAAAAAAATTGAAAAATGTGCCTCCATTTTAAAATTGTTTTAAGAGTTGAAAAAAAATTGGGAAAATATAGAAGAACATAGCCTGAATTATTCCAACATTTTTTTGGTGGTTCAAACAACACTTTTTCATTTGTGTTGGAACTTCGATGTTCTTGGATGGAAACCAGATAAGTAGTCTTTTGTATAGAAAAGTGAACTCAAAGTATATGTAATCTTTCCTCATACAACCTCTTTAAAATTGGTCATAGTCTAACAAAAATCCTACAAAGCCTCAAGATCTACGCTCAACAGGTAGACTTGGAATCTATAATCAACAAATATTTATTGATTATAAGATTTTAAAGATTGCCGGATGGTTTCCTAATTCATTCACCTTAATAATCCTAATTGTAAGGTCAGGAAACTCAATACGTTAAATTTATATTTTTCACTTCCATCAATTTGTTCACTCCCAATAAATATAAATGTGGAATACATTGTATGCCATATGTATGGAAGGAATAAAAGATGAAACACATCAAAATCAAAATCGAAATCGAAGATTCGAAATACAAGAAACTTTTCATGTATGGCCAGATCTAAAAACAACAAATCCAAAACCTTCATGGAATGTAAGCAGAAAATAGTATCCCCAATTTTTCTAGCAACAATTAACTTCCAAGTATCAGCGGGTATCCTCCGTGACTCTTGCTCTAAAGTCATCTTCACGTTCCAACAGTCTATTGGCTCCAAGACCAACACCTTTGCGGAACTGTTTGCCATCATGAGGGGACTCCAAATTTGTGATGAAAGCAATATTAGGAACATTCTTGTGGAGACAGATTCTTTGACAGCCGTTCACCTTCTCAACAAGAAGGAAGAGGAACACCATTGGTCACTTGCACATTCTCAGTAGCATACAGCTACTGTCCCGACGCCTCAATGCTACATTTTCTCACATTTTCAGGGAAGCCAACAGTGTTGCTGACTGCCTTGCCAAAGATGCAAACAATATAGAGCAACTACTTACTTTGCAACACGCGGATCTACCAAAAAAAGCCAAGTCCCTAGTTAAAATGGAAGAGCTTTAGTTTCCCTAATTCAAGTTCAAATGACCGTCTTTTTTGTGGGGCCTCAATGAACAGGATTTCCATAGGTTGACAGGATATATGTTCTTTCTCAATGCATTGCATCTTTTTGTCTCTTCTTTTGGGCTATGTCGCCTTGGAATTATTTTA
>JACGDI010005814.1:423107-434212 GCA_014898725.1 Jacaranda copaia
AGCAAATACATTCGAAGACAAACACGTAAAAGCAAATACTTCTTCATTTTTTTTTTCTTTTTTTCATTCAGAACGAAAACAACGCAAGTTCCTCCTATTCAATCTTTCAATCTACTAATACCAGTGGTAGTGGTTCTGTACAGATAATCACAGTTGTAATTTACAGATTGCCTCTATCATAGTTTAACATACCATGAGCTGAAAATTTTACCTCAACTTCAAGGTTAAACATGGGTACTCATAGTTTAACATACCATAAGCTGAATTCTGCCTCAACTTCTACGTTGAACTTGTGTATTTACATGCGACGAATGTCAAATCAATTCCGAAACTTTCCAAGCCCTTCCTATTCTGCGACCCCGTCAGTGAACAGATGTCAGCTTGCTGCCACAACACACAGAAACAAACATGAGAATACGTTATTTATAACTCCAACATTTTACTTGAAAATCATAACTCCTCACAATCAAAATTTTACATGAGGCTCATTCAACCTTAAAATCTACATATGGAAGAACTATATTTGACCTTCCAAAACACGTAGACTTCTGTACTTGAAACATCAATTGAATGCTCGCACAGTTGCGTTCATTACCAAACATCCAGATCTAGTGAGAAGTTAAAAATAACAAACTAAGCAGATAAAGTGATGAATAAGATTGCTTCAGTGCAACAATTATGATGCAGAATCTAAATCAACCATTTGATTCTTCCGATAGAGAATTAATTAAAACAAAGATTATCAATATACACGAATCCCATGGATTATGTTAAAAAGCTTCATTTAAAAGACACATACCAGTCAATTGGTCAAAATATGTGAAAATTGACAACTTTTTGTCAAGTCAAAAGGAATGGTTGATTTCAATGCCTCGGTGTATTTCCTTTCCTTTCCTTTCCTTTCCTTTGGTTGCCAGGGATAAGAGTAAATGGAAGGACTAATAGGCAAGCAGATCATGTGACATTAGGTTGGTCCGTATATACAGGAACCCTTGCCTCTCATAATATTTTACATTCATTAAGAGTGGACGATAAGGATTTAAACAATCAGGCTCATCAAAGGAATGATTTTTGGTAAGCTGCTGAAAGAGAAATGATTTCTGGGACACCATCAGTTGACCTGCAATATTCCTTTGTGTGCTTTTGCTTGTTTATGATAATCATTGTTAGATATTTACCTTGTGCTAGATATAACCTTTGATTCATTCACATGTTCATCCAGTTCTTTCTCAAGCAGAAAATTGCTTGGTTTCCCATCATAACACACCACAGGCAATAGATAATCGTTATGGAGGTAATTCAGTGCATAGACCACATCTATCACTATGTCCAATCTTTCAAAATGACTAGGAAATAGTTATCAGAATACAACCATTTTTCAAGAAACCCACTAGGCATATACTCCAGTATTAAAGCTCTGGAATGAAAATTGGTGCAAGTGCACATGACTTTCGTTGGATTTCGGTGACAGCAGTGTCGAAGCTCGTTGAATACCTCACTAACACTAGGGTCCACATCTCAACATCTCTTTGTAAGCAGAGCTAAGCTCCTAGCTGATAGCATGGACTGAGCTCAGCTTACCGATATTGAAAACATCAATAAAATTTAATCAGGGTCTCTCACCATTAGGAGCAAAAGGATACACAGGTTTGGAACTTTACATCTTAGGTGACAGCCAAGCATACGCAAACAGGTGAGTAGGCACAGTGAAAGACCTTCCCGAGCTCATGGATTATAACTTAGGACCTCCGTTGAACTCACTAAATGAGGATGCTTTATGGAACTATATCATCATATATGTTTAAACTGAGCTCTTTGATTATGGCGAAGATACACTCGAGCTACTTGAATATGAGTTACCCCTCCAACGTCAATGAATCAGACTTCACATGAGAGAACATATTGATAATGAGAAACTATCTAATTTCTATTGTAGTTAAGCTGCAATAGTGCAAACTTTATTCCTACAACTTAATCCCCTTAGAGGGGTGTGTGGCGAGGTTTGGGGGGAGGGGGTTGGCTGAATGATTTTACCATTCTGAGCACCTCTGAATGTGCCCAAAACATACTAGTTGAACTGTCTTGACAAAGCTCATTGATTGCGAGTACACATGAGCCCATCAATTACGGAGTGGACTTGGATGAAGAAAATGGATACCAAGCTCTTCAATTGCTTCCAAACATCGAGTTCAGACAGATAATTGGCTCTATCATCAGTGAGAAAATGGATGTCAGCTCTTCAATTGCCTGTCGACTCGATAAGCTCAGACTAATAATTAGCTCTATTGCCAATGAGAAAATGGATGTCAAGCTCTTCAATTGCCGCCCTGCATTGAGCTCAAAGTAACAATTGCTTGCATTATCAGTGAGAAAAATAGATGCCAAGCTCTTCTACATGTGCTAGGCTCAGTTCTACTACCAATGAGAAAATGGATGTCAAGCTCTTTAATTGCCTACTGGCTCCGAGTTTGGACTGATTTACTTTTTCACCATAAGAGAAATTGTACCAATCACCTGAATTCCCACCCCATGCTAAGCTCAGACTATTACAATTGGCTATCCCTAATGGGAGATGTAATACCTAGCTTATCGATGATATTCCTGATCGTGTCGAGATTCATTCCAAAGTGACTGTCAAGTAATGATATTACAATCAAGCCCTTTGCTAGCTTGTCGATTATGATTACTGAACTCAGCTTAATGAGAATCATTGATTTTGGTGATATTTCGTCAATCTTCTTGCAAAAAGTTCAAATTAAGCTCATTCTCAGTCATTGAGTCCCAAACTATGAAAGTGGAAGCGAGTGATAATGTGGGCATAAATTGTGAATATTAGGCCAATCCAGGGTTCCAGATGGTTCGAATACAGGCCTAGTGGGTTCGGCGACCTAGTTCATGGAAGGACCTAAAGTAAGGGCAATGTCCATATTTGAGTAGAAGTAAGAAAGTCATTCAGACAAGAAAATAGCCTAAGTAAGGATTCTATTCTTTAGAAGAAATACTGGTGAAAACCTGATGAATCACTACAACTAGGAAATTAGTAATCTAAGAATATAAAATTCACTTTCAAAACATAAAGTTACTTTTTAGCATAGCTTTTACTTATCTCTAGCAGCTCAATGCCCAAATGTATTTTTGAAGAAAAAATTTTTTGTCTGTGCTAAAATGCAGGTAGGCATCAACACCTCAATGACCTCATGGTGACTATTGAATTCTACAAAAGCAATAGAACTCCTGCAGATTACTGATACTACTTCCAACTTGTCATCCATTTCTATACTGGAAAATGTTAAGCAGCAACAAGAAATAAAACCTCTTAATTTTCTCCATTGTAATTACTCTCAATAACACGCTGAAAGCAAAATAAAAAGACAAAAAGAAAAAAGGAAAATGTAATTCATCTGAAACACATTTCAGAATAAAATGTTGTAAATCAAGAGCTGATTTTGTCTCATAAAAGCAGCAGAAAATGAGACAAACCTCTGCTTTATATTGTTATCAGGTCAATTACACCCATGATGGCATACTAATTCAATTCATCAAATCAACCAACTTATACTGCATATTTTGATTCTTCAGTTCAGACCCACTAATTCACATCCATCATTCATCCACTCATATACATGGTATAGACAAATAGATCTCTGAAAAAAGTCAAAGATATAAAGATAAAATATTTCAAAAGAGTCGGGAGTGTAAGAGTTAAGAAAAGCTTCTTAGGTACAGTAATTTGTTCGGGAGCTGTGCATATTGACTGAGTAAGGTCCATCTTGCCATAAATTCTTCATATTTCTCTTTTTGCATTAATACAGAGGAGACAAATCTTTAGGAAGACCAGAGATCATAGAAACACTACATACCTTCTTGACATATATTGCTTTTATCTCATTTAAACAGCAAATAAAAGTCAATGCAATTTAATATTCCACAGGTAAAACTGATGTTTGACACAAATTGCACATCAAATATTTAAAATCATTGTACACCAATAAATCAATAACAGTGGAGCTTATGGCTTTCATGGGCACAAAGATTCTTACCAAATTCAGAGATGAAACTCAAATCATTTCTTTGTTGCATCAATAAACATAGCACGAGTCCAATGCTCCACATCTTCAGCTTGTGATGGAGGAGGAGGAAAAGTAGGATGTTCAACAAAATCCCATCCTTCAATTAAGTTTTCATTCCTTCCCAAATCAGCAAAATCATTAGCATAAAGATAACTAGCAGCAGAGCTCGGAAGATAATTATCGAATGCATTTCTCTGTAGAAAAGAAAATCAGCAGCAAGTAAATATAACATTCACTATGTGTAATATTGAGGTAATTTTTCACTTGCACAGGGAAATGTAGAATTGAAAGCAAGGGAACATGAAAGCCATGTCATTCTCCACAATTTTACCAGTAAGAATAAGTTTATATTCTAAGGAAACAATCTACCAGCAAGGCAGAAGAACTGATCATGTGTGTGTTATCTTTAAGTTACACAAGGTGCCAAGTTCACGCCTTCTAGTATGACCCTTGTGCTAGCAAATCCTTTGTTGGGAAAAGACAGTATACAGTTTTCGTACTTATGCAATTTCAATGAGCAACTGCAAGGAGCCTGGTAAATGTCTTGGAATTGGACAGAATGTCATGAATCTGCATCCAATTTGGATAAAGAGAACAGGACTTGATCTAGCTACCAATTGGGGTCATGGTAACTATATTTTACTACCTCAAATACATTCAAATTTTGGATCAATTCCTCAGTGTCCCGTCGTCAAACAATAAGCTGGGAATACTACCAGTTCTTGACTAATTAGGAAAACAAAGTTCTTTATAGCTGTTTCAGCAAGTGCGAACCCAGCATTATTTCCCCTTTTACTCTCCTTAGCTCATACAAAAAATTCTAAAGAAGGAAAAGGATTAGACAATCAACAGGTACAAACATGGCCTATAAGAATAAATCACGAAATAGATAGCAAAGCTAGAGGTTACATGGTTGGTTTTCAATGTGTGGCTTCTGCATTTCAGATTTGTGTCAATGATAATGGAGGAGGAGCAAAATTTTCATTAGTATAACATCAAAAGAGTAATAATGAAGTTTTTGACCAAAAGATAAAGGAAGAGAGACAATAAGCAAGGAAAATGGATTAAAAGCAAGCAACTAGAGGGAGCATAAAATGGTGCAAAGAAAGGATGGAAAAGAAACATTGAACTAAGAATTAGAAAAAGATTCTAAGCAAATAATGCCTCTTAGTAAAAATAAAAAATTATGGATCCAGAAACAATACGTAGCACCAACAAATTATAAATGCTGTGTTCTGCATAGTTTTGCAGATACAAACTGTATTTGTTTTTATCTCCAGTCATTTCGTTAAAAACAAATAGAAAATCTCTCATAGAAACACAAGTAGTTAATAAAACTTATACCACTGTAGGCAGCGCATGTGCACTCTCTATTAAAGTGCTCGATGAAATGGCTGACTCCACATTCCACACAGACTTATTGAGTTGTTGGCAAGGCTTGGACGACCTGAAAAATCAAACTAATAAATTATTCACATAATAAATTGCCACAATAGTAGTCAAAGATCATTAACAAAGGACAGCAGTCTACAACTGAACCCATTACAATGAATAATGCTCGTCTATGACTGCTATGGTAATGATTCTATCCAGGTCAAACTGTAAAATTGAATAGTCTTGCCAATAATTATTCACATAAACTGGTTTGACAAGCAAACATTATTCTTAGAACCTTGAGACTAATGATTATTTACTGGTGTTTAATTCAAATTAGTAGGCATTGGGTGGATCATCTAAGAGGAAAGGATGATGTTGATACCTTGATGACGCCATTCTCAAAGATAAAAGAGTTCGAACTTCCTTGGAAGAAGAAAGCATAGCCAACAATCTTGCAAATGCCTCAAAAGTAGAGGCTTCTGAAGGAACTTCTAAAGACAATGAGTTATAGCAGTACGCAGTTATGCATGCCACACTTTTCTTGAGGAGTGATATCCCTTTCTGCAAATCCTTGTGTGTTTCAATTGAATGTTGAGAAGCAGAAGAATAATTGAAACTACCACCAGATGGCTCTAACTGAGGCTTCCTCTCGGACTCCATTGAATCGACACCAAAATTACTTGAGCTTCTCTCAGACCATGAAGTTTCACCACCAGTGGAGCAAAAGTTTTGGCGAGGAATAAAAAGCGGATATTCACCGCTGAATGGTGGAAATTAGATTTAGTAAACTAGCAGACATCCGCATTATCAAGTTGAGCCCATAAATTCAAAAAGAATACCTCCTAGATGATGGACGGGCATCCCAATATGAGTTCCGTTGCCATATTCGGGAACAGGAACCCTGATAAAAGTGAAAACATAAGAGCTGGGTTCTGCATAAAGACACATCTCCCCAACCTTCCAAAAACAATCAGGTATTCCAAAAGCAAAGAAATAACCTAAAAACAAAGAAAACTAAGGTCTATGGAACATAAGCACCGCATTAACATCTCAACCAACTATCTATATCTTCACAAACTTGGTGCGGTATCCTCAATCTCAAATCAACTTCAAAGCAACAGACCAACATACATTTTATCTCTACCATTTTCACACCTCAAAATTTTGCCAAATGCATAGGACAATCAATGCACATCTTTACATATTAGCTAAGAATTTTCAATAATCCAATAAAAAAAATTCCACTGACATTGTCAGGGCACACAGAAGTTACTTCTGAACATACCGCAAATCCAGAGTTATGAAGTGCAGGAGCACAGACAGTCTGAACCACAAGTTTTAGGAGTTGCACCATGTCGCTACATTCAGTCATTGAGCATGAATAGTCAGTAAATCATGATACATGGAGAAATGCCAAAAGACTTCTTTGGATGGCTATATATGAAAAGCAACTATTCTGCACATTTCTGAAATTCTGTGAGAATAAAACAAGCTAGGGATACAATCAAGAATTCTATTTATTATGGCACATTTTACATACAACTACCAGATAGATGGCTAAATAAATGCACATATCAGAGCAATAATCAATATCATTACTCGGAACCAAACAATTTATTCTTCTTTGGAAATTTTTGTTTTAATGAAAAGTCATATGAATAAAGACCCACACAGAAACACTTATGTAATTAAAGATGTTGTCCAACTTCAAGCCACATGTTCATGCTAAGATAAACAATTCCACCGTGACATCAATTCCATTCCAAACCACTATCTGTACATTAAGATCTTGATCATTTCATTGAACTATTTGGGTTACCCACACTAGCTATTTCACACTTTTCCAAACAAGAAATTCGCAAATCGAAATAGGAACTTAAAAAAATACTTCAGACTCGAGGTCCGAACACTAATCAAGAAAAGACTATATAGAATCCAATGAAGAAAGTAGAAGAAACCTTGTATGAATGGAAAATGCATCAAAATCATGATATGTCAAAGTTATTATTCATCAGAATGGCCCAAGAATTGAAGCATAGAGGTGTAGAGCAACTAAAAGAAGAAATAGGATCTCCTACTTCCTATAATAAGTTTCAGTCAGAAAAATGGGTAAACATAAGTGGAAATTTACCCCAATGAAGCGGCAAGCTCATCAGATGGAACTGAGTGGGGATCTAAGCCTCTTGGCAAGCGTGCATTGCAAATGGTATCAAATTGGCCATTATACTCATCTTTTTTCTCCCCTTCTATATTCACCTGCAATAAAACATTAATAGCGAACTACCATTCAAGGAGCCACAGGCCACCTATACCAAGAAAATGGGCACTACAATTGCTTGAGCAAATTATAGAGAACACATTAACATTCAGATGTCAACAAAGGGGCACCCAAAACTGCTTCAGAACACAAGCCCAAAATTAACTTCCAGGTGAATTTTCTTCTAGAAAAGTTAATGAGTGAGACTTGAGAAAGTAAAAGGCCAACTTATGTGAAGTTGAATCAATACAAATTAAATTAAGCTAACAAACTCAATCAGAAACATGTTCTCCTGATAGATTTTTATGCATAGAATTCAGGAGCTCAAGATCATAAATAAATTACAGTATGAAAATAGTTTCAAAGGTGCACCCCTGTTTAAGAAAACTAGGTATTTGTAATTTAATGATGGAATCAATAAATGAAAGGTTAACAATAAATGATGGAATTAATAAATGCATACACTATATCTTAATAAATGGACACCAAGACATTAATAGTATGATATAAACTAGAAATGAACAATAATTTTGAAAAGTACCCGGCGCTGGGGTAACAATTTGCAAATCTGCTTTATAACAACAGATTGTTTATGAAGGCGTTCAGAGGTAATTGCCATCTGAAAATGCAGATTTCTGGAGCATTAGTCTTAGTTGAGAACAAAAGGTTAATTTGAAACTTCAAAACAAAGTAATAGAAGGATTCCAAACTACATTCTAAAAGAGTTGGAATATCAAACAGAAAAAAGTACTAATTCCAACAAACTCACATGCCCTAAACTCTGTGTGCAGATAAGATTCGGATAATATTTCTCAATTTGTTCCTCATGATTCTTTTTCAACTGCAATTACACATCAAACAGAAAACTGATAATTAACAAAACAAAAACCAAATAATGACTTGAGAAAAGGAAAGACTTTGAGAGAGATATCTGAGCTAAACCCAGCTATCAGAAGTTAAAGAAAAGAAATCTGTAGTACCATATCCATTGCTGAATCAAGCAATTCATATTTGACTTTTAGATCATGAGACATCTTTTCAATCTTAGCCTTCCCTGAAAATAATCAAATTATTCCAACAGTGACATAACTGAAAGTGGAGACAATATACAACCAAAATTGCACATGACCAGAACTAAGGAGCAATCAACCTAGTGAAACTTGTTCTTTATGAAGTCGGAGCTTATCTCTCAACCTCACCAACTTCTCATTTTGAAGCACCCTCCAACTTTGTTGATCATCAGCCTTTCCCTAAAAGGATTTCAAAATGGATAAAATAAGCAATTGAAACACTCAACTAAAGCAGCATCACGAAAACAGAGAAAGTGCAGAAGCAAGCAATTGAGGAGACAAGGATTAATATCCGGATGAAATAGCTAATGCATGGTCATTAAATATGGCTCAGCGACTCCATGTTATAATCCACTATGGATAAATACGATTAGGTATCCATACAAATCAAGTTCATTTTACAAGCATTTCAAATAAAAAGCCATCACAAGTTTCACAAAGATATCCTATTGCCTTCAAGATTAGGCATCTCATCAAAACATGAAGTTCAATGTGATTGTTGCATATACAAATTTCAAAAGAGGGGCAAAAAAATTACAGCCTTCAGCATCTTCTTCCACCTCATTAAATATTCCTATAGCTAATCCACAATCGATGCTTATACTTGTTAAATGCACAAGAATACTCCTATAGACCATTTAGCCAAGAAAGATATAGATATACTACCATATCACCTATGTAATCAGCTGCCACTCATTAAATTAGAAAGGTAGGTTTAGTTGATCACTGATGCTATATATATGCAAATGCTATACATGACATTGATCAAGCAATGACATACTACAACTAGTAATGTCATACAAAAATTGCAAGCTACACATCTACAAAATTATTCATTAGGTCCTTCATTTTATTTCCAATTCTTGCCTCAATAAAATACTCACCAAAAGTACTAAAATATTAAAAAACAAGGCCAAGCATGTTACAATCAAATAGTAAAATTAAATTCAAACAAAAATCTAGAGTCCACATCATATATACCTTTGCGACCAGAACTTGAGTCAATCTTGAATACAGCACGTCCCTCTTACTCTTCAATAACCTCAGATTACAATTGTACTCATTCAATCTGAACACAATCGCAACAAAAACACATCAATTCAGCAGATCAAAAAATCTATTTCTAAAAATTACATCACGGAACAAAGCAATGTTCACCAAGCAATCACCTAAAGTGAAATAATGATGGATAGTCATCCTGAAATTTACCTGTAATTAACGCAAACAGGGCAAATAGAAGCGAGATTGGAGTTCTCGCATATAGCACAGCTGCTCGTTTTCCTCGTCGTCGTCGTCATCATCATCCGAGCGTTGATAAATCAACACTAAAAAGCTCCTACTCGCTGAAATCAGATGGAGGATTTGGAATATTTTTATCTTTTCTGGGGGGTTATTCTTCCAGGTTTAAACTCCTCTGATCAGAAGAGGAATTAGGGTTGGCGAAGATGATCATGGCAAAGGTTTTGAATAGTTAAATGAGACTTCTGGTTCTGTACCTTTCAGAGTCTTGCGTGCGTCAACCTTCGGCGAAAATGCAAATAGACTTGTTTGTGTTTCAGAAATAAATAAACACTAAAAAGTTATTCATGAAATTGTAAAATCTGCCACAGAAAAATTTTAACATTGTTGATTTTGTACTCAAATCTCCACTATACCCTCAAAGATATTTTTCCAATTTTAATATTCTACACTTGATATTTGGTCAAATTTTGTGCACCTTTAACAATATTTTTGATATGGGATAACCTAACGTCAGTTCCATGCAGTCCAACAGGCCTACTAAGCCCAACATCAGTTTTGGAGTTAATCCATTTGACAATAGTTATCTAGTCGAGTAAATTATTATCAACTGTGCTCGACAGGACACGTCACCTATTCTAGCTTGTTCCACCATGTACCAAGTCGATCAGTTAAATGGTCGACCAGCTAGGTCCGGTCGACCGTTGTCAACCTCAAGTCTTTTTCTCCAGCGCTGACTCAAATCAATACCGCATTTATTATTCTGACAGACAGCATGCCTCTATATTAATGACACATGACAGCTGGTACAATCGCTGCCACCAACTTTGACAGAGAAGCGCCTACCAGAGGTACTGTTCACCCTGAAAAATTGAAGATTGTGTCATATGAAATAGTACCAAAATCTGGAATGATCATTAACCTCTCGGCAAGGGCTAAAGCCCACTTCACTTGATAGAGGCACCATTGACAAATCACGCCTGAAGAAGGTTATAAATATCTCATTACCAACTACACTCCAGGTAATGCCAAATACACTATAAGCTCTCCATACTTTATTCGATTAACTTATCTCGACTAGAACTAACTTGA
>JACGDI010005814.1:440782-461710 GCA_014898725.1 Jacaranda copaia
TTTTTTTGTTTTTGGCCATAGGACGAGGCAAGGGATACTAAGAATTTTCAGCGAGGTCGAGCAATCAAGTAATAGAAACCAGACTCCTTGGTATTACCCGACATTCATGACATAGGTAAATGAAATGGATTTGAAAAATTGGCAAAGGAGCCTGGTTAATTATATAAGTGCATTAGCATGGCAAAACTATACAAGGTGGTGAAATAGTTTGGTAACAATTGGGTTATGCACACTTTCAGGCCTATGAAGAGGTCGACTATCACTCGCACAAGGAAAAACCTAAGCCCACATTTCAACTCTTCCTCAAACACAGTAATGCACCCTTGTGGAGGTCGATGCATTCTGCCTTGAGCACCTAGAACTAACAGCTCGTACTCCTTAGGGATATGATACGTTGCCCTAATTCATATCAAGTCGGCAAGGGTTATTTTGGATGTTATCTCAATATAATGGTCCGAGTAAACAATTGACCTCAGGTTGTGGGAACTTTGATTAGGCTAGCCTCACCCTCAGAAACCACCCTCATATCGCTCAAGCTACTAGAACTACTCAAACTCGAGCTATCACTAGAAGAACTACTTAGACCACTACTATAGGACATTTCAGATGCACTCTCACCTTTAGTCCCCCCCCTAATAGGCCATGTTCTCAAACTTAGTGTCCTCATTATCAAAGCTGGTAGACATTTTGTCATAGAAGAAAAGGGAAAAAGAAACAAATGAACAAAGTAACTTACAGTGGATATTTGGCAAGCTCTAACTGTATAAAGTTGGAGAACTTCAAAGGCAAGGATTCAACCAGATATAGATTCAGCAAAAGTGTAAATGAAGGTATATATCCCTATTATTTATAAGGGTTTATGCACAAAACCCAAGCGTCAATTATAATTACACTCTGCCTCCGTATGCTTCATATTCTGCAAAGTAATCGGCGCAGTAAATGCAGCAGAATTGCCACAAACCCTTGTTGACAATTCAAAAACCATGGTTAAGGATTCAAAAACCCCGATTGAATATGGCTAACCACCGTAACTGCCTATTAACTCCCTACTTCTTCTCGTCGACAAGCTCAATTAGGACCGCGAGTTTAGGGGACTCATAATGTGGGATAGCCCAATGTCAGTTTCATGCAGCCCAACAGGCCCACTAAGCCCAACATCAGTTTTGGAACTAATCCATTTGACAACAACTATCTGGTCGATTAAACTATTATCGACCATGCTCGATAAGATGCATCACCTATTCTAGCATGTTCCGTCATATACCAGGTTGATCAGTTAAATGGTCGACTAGCTAGGTTCGGTCAATCATTGTCAACCTCAGGTCTTTTTCCCTGGCGTTGACTCAGATCTATGCCACATTTATTATTCTAATAGACAGCATGCCTCTGCATTAATGACACGTGACAACCAGTACAGTCGCTGCCACCGATTCTACCACCAACGTTGACAGAGAGGCGCCTACCAAAGGTACTGTTCACCCTGAAAAATAAGAGATTATGCCATCTGGAATAGTACCAAGATTTGGAATGACCATTAACCCCCCGGCAAGGGCTAAAGCCCACTTCACCTGATAGAGGCACCATCGACAAATCATGCTTGGAGATGGCTATAAATACCTCATAACCAACTATGCTCCAAGTAATACTAAATACACTATAAGCTCTCCATACTCTATTCGATTAACTTATCTCGATCAGAACTGACTTGAGTGTCAGAGTGCCTTAGCCAAGGGCACCTCGAGTAGTTTAACATATGTTGATTGTTGCAGATCTCAAATATCGAGAAGAACATAAGTTGAATTACTCGACTTCTTTGGTCGAATCTACTCTAAACAGTACTCCTTTTACTATATACAGCTTTCTACCTCATCAATTTTGAAGATGACAAATTTTCTCTTAATCCTCTTATTACCCTTTTTATTTTATATCAACTAATTTCTTTTTTTATTTCTATTTAAATTCCTAACTTTACGCATATAAATATGATAATAATATCGCTAACCAATTGACATCACCAAATTTCTTATCTTTGGATATAATTCATTTGATTTCCTTGTATGAGTTGTAAAAAGATCATATGTAAATAAATTATATCATTCTGCTCTGAAGTAAATCTCTATCAACAATATCAAGTTTAAATATTCTAAAGCCAATCCTTCTAAATTTGTTAATATTATGTTTGGTGTAAGTGTTTTGACGAAGAAAATAAAATTAAAAAAATATAAAATATCAAGTTTGATTAGTTGTTAAAGAATAGTGTGATGAAAGGAATGAAGAGGAGATTATGATGAATGTGTTGACGAAGGTGAAAGATGTCAACTAAGAGCCCACTTGATTTTATATTCTTTCTCCTTTTTTATTTTTATTATCTTTAAAATTTAAAAAGATAATCAGTGAAAATGAGTTGAAAATAAATATGTATTTGAATAAATTATTTAAAAATTAATGATTATATTAAATTTAATGGATTTTAAGTGGAGATACATAGTAAAAATGATGGTAGAAAGAGAAAACATGTACGTTATTTAGAGAAAATAT
This sequence comes from Jacaranda copaia, assembly GCA_014898725.1. Lineage (NCBI taxonomy): Eukaryota > Viridiplantae > Streptophyta > Magnoliopsida > Lamiales > Bignoniaceae > Jacaranda > Jacaranda copaia. Next base: position 443,321 of record JACGDI010005814.1, read on the forward strand.
ATAAATTATTGAAAAATCTATTTTGAAATTAAAAATGAAAATATATCAAGTAAAAAATGTATATAAAGTGATGTGTTTCAATATTCAAATTATAGAAAATGTAAAATTGGAGTTTGAGAACAAAACCAAGCAGGACCTAAGGCTATGATTGCTTGTGAGACCATGTCTCATTTTCCATGTTTTAGAGATTTTGAGATTGTTTTAGTGTTTGAGAAATATGAAAAATGAGAATGAAGTTGTGAATAGTTGTGAAATAAAATATAATGATTATAATGATTCGATAAATTGATATGATGTGAGATTGTAAATGATTGTGAAATTATTTTTAAAATTTGTTTGAGAGAATAAGATTATTGTAGAAGTTTTCATTTTTAAATTGGTTTAGGGTATAGAATATAAAAAATAAATATAAATAATTTATAAATTTAGTAAATTATTATTTTTTAATTAAAAAATAGATAGTCTATTAATTTCATATTTTCAAAGTACGTCCAGCATTGACTAATTTCATAATTTTATGCTTTTGGCTTGTTAGAGACTAAGATTAGTAATAAAAAAAATTAAATTAACTGACAAATCTAATAAATTGTTTAAAATGGACAATGAATTATTTTATTAATTGAGGAGAATTCAAATCCAATGAGAAAAATATTCCGTTTAATTTCATAAATTATATTTTAATGAATTCATAGTAATCAGATTAGTTAGAATTTTATTTTTTATTTTTCTTTAGTCATAAAATAATTACAAAAAGTCACATCACAAAATTTTGTCATTTTGTGATTTTGTGATTTTCTACTATTTAATTTTTTTTCGCAAATTATGGCTACAAATTAAAAAAAAACTTGTATTATTACAACAAATCCAAAATTTTCCCCCAAATTATTTTTTCCAGCAAGTTTAAGCTTTCACCAAAGTTATTTTTTTCACCAATTTTTTCCATCATTTAATTTAGAGTATTTTTCAAAAAAAAAAAATTTAAGTTAAGATTGCATTTTCAAATATAACAATCAAATACAATGCAATTAAATAAATTTAAAGAGAAGTTGTTTATGGGAAAAGGACAAAATGAATGTGTGTGTGTGTGAGAGAGAGGGAGGGAGGAGGGTATGAAAAAAGAAAAAGGTGAAAAAAAGGGAACTCGCGGAAAGGAGAATGGCAGAGAGATTTGTAACAATAAATTTTCTTATTTGTAAAAATTAAAATTATATAAATAAAATTAAAATCAATCAATCAATTAAATTTAAATTCTATTTCTAATCTAATCCTTTGATTCTTTCCTTTTAAATATAATTTTGAATTGAGCTTCACAAATATGTCTTAAATGCCGTAAATCTCCTTTAAATTTGATTTGAATAAATAACATCAACTCAAGGGTGCACCTTAATCTCAAATCAAACGCTAAAAATACACCTTGAATGCCGTGAATCTCCTTGAATTTGCTTAAGAAAATTACTGGACTGCTTTCAAGTTTCTCTTGTCTGCTGGAATTTTATATTGTGTATAGAATGGGCTTTGGTCACCTCCTTTATATAGGCACTTAATGGGAGTCTTCTAAATTAACTTGAATTCCTTTGATAATTATCTCTTCAATAAGATAATATCAAATATCAAGAGATAATATCAAATATCTTTCTTTGATTTAATAATATCAAATATCAAAAGATAATATCAATATTAAGAGATAACATCAAATATATTTGATTTGATTGATCCATAGGAATAGACACTCTATCTTTGACACTTGTCAATATTTGATTTGAATATAAAATAAATACTAAATAGTTAATTAAAATTAACTATTTATCTTTTGAAATTAAATTTAGTAAATTCCAAGAAATAAGTAGAAATTTTAAACTAATATCTAATATATTATTTTACACATATCACTTTATAATTGACCAAAAATTAACATGTCCACCAGATTGTTTATGAGCCAGCCTTAAAAGAATGTCTTTGAGATGAGTTTTAAAATCTCACAAGCAAACATGCCTCCTATTTCAATGTTTTAAAGACAAAAAAAAGGGGATTTTGTCCACAAGCAATTGCAGGCTTTTCCTTTATTTTTCTCACGAGAAAAATTCATTTTTTGAAACATATTATATTTTTCCTCAAGTTTGTCTTTTTTTTAACCAACCAAACAATCAAAAATACATTCACTAGCTTGCTTACTCTGGTGTTATCTGATACATTCATTAACCAAATATATATATATATATATATGCATGCATGTTTATCTATAATGCATACTCCTTTTACTTTGAATTTTAATTGTCAATACTTATTTATTTGAAAAATACAGTTTTATCTTTTGCAAGCATGCAGTCAATCCCCTCACTTTTATGTTTTATAAAGAACCAGCAACTTTGGCACATTTAACATGTATGCTAAAATTTTTATAATAGAAAATAAGTGCAATATTCTTTAATTATTCTGTGTTACTATAATTTTTAACATTTTCTATGCATTATTTAAGTTCACAGGATAAGTTAAAAAAGAGAAAGAAAGAAAGAAAAAAAAGTAAATTATTGGAGAAAAATAAAACATTAGAGAAAGGGAGCAAAAATAAATATTCAGTACTATACACTATTCCCATGTACAAAAGGCATGACTAGCCCAATAAGTTATACCTGTGTTTCTATGTGGTAGATTGCACGTCCCACAATATGAACCCTATCTGCGTACCCCCCAAACACCACCACCCAGCCTCCCCCAACCCCACAAAAAACCCCCCAAAAAAATGGAAAAAAACAACCACCACAAGGAAGAGAGAGAGAGAGAGAGAGAGAGAGAGAGAGAGAGAGAGAGAGAGAGCAAAGCGTATCACACCGATATGTCCCAACTCCCTGCCCCTACCACGCTTGCCACCATATACTCAGTCTTGTGAGCTTTGAAGATCTCACGCTGGAGTGCGAATATCAAACAAAAAGTATATGGAGCTCACATGAACTTATCTTGGATTATCTGTTTCAACTCTTCCATTTTTTGGATAATTTTTGGATTCATCAAATCCCTAGCTTCCCTTAACAGAGTGCCCTGTCTGCTGAAATGATATGCATCCACCACAGTCCTGATCCAGGTGTGCAGCTGCTCTGGCGTCCTGTTAAAATGTCGTGAATATTTTGTCACGCTGAATATAAGTAGTCACAGGAATTAAACAAAAGAACCTTACAAAAAAAGGCAGTATCATTAGGCAAATCTCACGCAGTAGTAGCCATAAGACCATTAAATTATCGTCTCCTCATGTATTAAAAAGATGAGCAGCATGGTTGGGGTACGAACACATACGTGTATAGGCAGTCTACATCCTTTCCTTCAAGTTCTTCTCCCGGGGTAAAAGCATCTTTTAAAGCACTTATGCACTCTTCAGGGTCTTCAATTGTAAGCAGATACTTCAGTATCCTAATTTCTTTTGGCATATTCCTCTGAAGATTGCCTCTGGCAGTTTTATATAAATGATACAATACATCTTTCGCCTGCAAGGAGGAAGAAAGTATATCATAAGTGAACAAAATCTGTGGATGTCCAGCAAAAATGCAGCCACAATTTAGCCAATTGGGCCGTATAATCAATGAAGTCCAAAGAATATACATTTACATTCAAAACATATACTAAGACTTCTATTCTCACGTTTGCAGAGAACAATACTTGACTGGTTTGAGGCTGCAAAAGACAGCCAATCGTCCAATTTAGTCATGGGGGTGGCTTTAGGTCCAAGAGCAAACGGCAAGCAATTACTTCTCAACAATGTAGGAATGAAAAGAATGAAGGTTTTGAAAATATCAGTCGTGGGTAGCAGGAGAAAGTTGCACAAAATTGGCAGCAAGTATATGCAATCAGGCAACAGAAAGGTCATTGGTTTTCAGAAGTGAGGAGAAGGGAAAGGAAGCGTAGGAGACTGATCCTGTTTTCAGCTGATTCTTCTAATATTAATTTCAATTGTCATGTCGGGAGAATTCTAATTTTCTTCCCAATGGATGAGCTAAATATGCATGCCATCTAAAACTAGTGATAAATGAAAGTCTGTTTAAAATCAGATGGGTGTAAATCTTCTGCTACTCCTTGTTCCCTTATATTTACTAGAAATTTCTCTATATCAGCTATCCTAATATCTAGGTTTTTATCAAAAGTTAAGAAAATGATGTATCCAATGAGGTTAAAAATAAATTGACCTCATCTTTCACCATGTTTGACTCTTTAGCAGCTGACCAAGCTTTTGTAATCATGAGAACCAGTGCTGAATCAAGTTGATTTTTCTCTGCCAAATTATCAATCTTCTGGCAAGCAGCATCTAAAGAAGGGGAGTTAATTATATCTTGGAATTTCAACTCTGCAGTGTTTAGGGCTTCTATACTTTCGGTTTCTGTATCATATGCTTCTACAGCAGCTAAGCATGTATTCCCAAGCTTTGCCACAGCTAGCCAACCAAAAACACAAAAATATTAACAGCATGATTTATACAAGATTCAAACTATAAACAGAAGTAGAGCACTGTCCACCCTGCCATCAAACATTGATAAGAGATACAGGGGAAGTAAATTTTTCATGAAAGGCATAAATACACCTTTAAGTATCAACTAATTCTGAAATGAACTTTCATTAACTTTTGATGCAACCAACATGCATATGGCTGAGAGTCACATGCCTTTCGAGTGAAAAATATGGCAACAAGGAAAGTAGAAATCCAGCTTAAAATTAACTTTGGCATGAAATTGATCACCACCTGAGGCTTTCAAGTGAAAAAGTTTTTACTTTTTCACTTTCAAATTGACAGTGTACAACATATTCCTAGATAAATAATTTTTGGCACTTTCTGCCTAAATTTGCAAACAATCAAACTGTGATGCCATTTCTTAAGATACAAAGGAATCATGGAATGAACTCAAAGGGAAATCACATACATTGTTTTTTTTTTTATACCTCAAGAGAAATCTCATTTGGAATCTAGTGTTACTACAAAAATGACAAAAGGGCATTTTTCAGTTTCAAGATGGTCTGATTGATTGTATTTTTATTTTCGCTCTCAGTTTTCAGTGTTTTAAACTCATTTTCATTTTGAGTAGTGTTCTACATAGAAAATGAAAATATAATTGAATTAGTAGCATAGAAATTTAGAAAAAAGTGGATTGAAACATTATGTTTTAACGTAATAATGCTAATAATTTAATATAATATTATTAAACATTATAATTTAATTTACTATGGATCCCATTATTTCTTTATATCTTATCAATTAAATTATGTTGGGAAAATTTTATTTTCTATTAGTTAGTGGATTATACTTGAAATGAAAAATTATTATCAGATTCAGTATGAGCCCCATTATCTTGAGAGGATAGAAAATGAAATTTTTATCTAATTAGCCTGAGTTCAATTATTCTAGACAGTAGGTATGTTAGGTTAAAAAACGACAGCTACAGGTATAAGAATGAAAAGAAGATGGTTTTATCATTTAAAATGAGATAAAAAAGCACATTTTCTATTTTCTATCTTCAAGATAGTGTAATATGAAAAAAGGTGGTTTTGGAAAATATAGAATTCTCTCTAAATTATATCGTAAGAGCAAAGACAATTCCTTGCCTTTATCCTTCGTGACTTTCTACTTTAAGTAGGAAAGTGTCTAGATAAATTACTTTTGGTTAGTCCATTTGAAGCAATCATATTCCTAGGTAGAAAAGTACTTCTTTCTTTTTTTAAAATTTTTTTTATGCAATCCATAGTTAGGAAAGAATTAGGGGTAATTGGTTGCATGCTAGAACAACAATTTTCCATTTTACACTATTTCAAGAAAAGAAAATACAATTGTTTATTCTATTTTCAATGGAAATACCACCGTTTTCCATTCTTATGAAAAACATCATTTTCAAACCTAAAATACCTAGCAATTTAAAAATAATTAAAATCAGCTAATTAGTTCAATAATAATTACTTGTTCTATTCTCCCAAGATAACGCGGCTCGCACTAAATTTCATAATGATTTTTCATTCCAACATCATTTAATTGATAAGACACAAAGAACATACTGGGACCCATCATTATTTTATAATAATGCTATATTAAAATTTTAACATTATTACAAAAAAAAAATTATTTTCAATTTACTTTTTCAAAAAAATTTCCACACTACTAATCCAGTCATATTTTCATTTACTACTCAAAATAAAAATGAGTTGGAAACATTGAAAACAGAGAATAAACATAAAAACACAACCAGTCAGGCCCTTGGTCAACAAATTTTGTAGGGATGTGCGCAGTTAAAATTCATTTATCAGGCAAAAAGTGTTTCCCTGTTATTATCATTATCATCCAGTTTTGAATTTATGAGATAGAAAATTGCCAATACTTTCATTTTTGAAACAGAAAAAAATGCACTTTTTTCTTACAAATTATTGAGTTGCTGAATTACCAAAACTAGCAGGTTTTAGGTTGGTTTTAGGTTGCAAGGTGCCAAAATTATTTGAGGAAGGAAAGAAACAAAACACTTATTTTTGAGGAAAGAAAGTGCAACTTCCTCTCTGAATTTGAAAAAAAAAAATTCTAGCATCTTATCATGGGATAATATCATAGGAAAGTCCAGCTGACCAAGGCTCGCTGATTCAGATAATTGTCACATCATGAAAGAATGAAAAATTGTCGGATAAAGAGAACAACAAAAATCTGCTAAATACTGTTCTATAGTCCTGGTTAGAATATGATTCTCTTCATCTAAGAGATATCATTCACAATACCAAGAAACTAATAAGTTATTAATAAAGCTAAGCAGTTAAACAGTAACTCTCACCATTTTGTTCTGCAGGATTATCATAGTATGATTCAGCCACAGTATGAAGATGAACAAAAAATTCTTTGGTGAAGTCCTTACGGCGCCTGGCTGCAATTTCACCAACCTCAGATGGTGACTTTCTGATTGCATCAAGGAGCTCATTATGCCTTTGAATATCATTGTCAATCTGCGTGAAAACCTTTGAGTTAGTTCCCAAAACAAACTTGAGATAATTGTACAAAATATATCCCTAAGATATGTACTAAAGGATAACATAACTGAACATGGCCAACCATCCATCATTGAACCAGAATGGAGAAAAACAAAACCTTATTCTGCTAAAAGATCAAGGTGTAGTCCAACATCAATTTATGAAAATCCAAATTGTCCCACCAAATCCGCTCAAAACATTGTAAATCTAAAAAAATTAAAAAGCAACAACAATATCAATTAATCTTTCACAGGTTAATCTACATTGAGAATTTTAGTTTAAAAAATATAAAAACTCATCAAACATTTCTAGCAATCTGTGCCAATCCATTTCACGATGGACAAAAGGGGGTGATACCTCTTTCAGCTTCCTTGCAAGCCGAAGTAGATTGTGCTTCATTCCAGGATCATTCTCCCTATCTGCTCGGTCCTGACATCGTTTATAGAAGTGGGGTCGAATATTGTTCCACTCCTTGCTAAAAGTTAGTAACCTCCTCCAATCAGTTGGAGTGGGCTTGTCCACCATAAAAACCTCAATAAGCCTGTCGCAAATGCGAACCATTTTATGCTCATCCAATTGATCACTAGCTAAATCCTTATCTTCACGGTCTTTATCATCTTCCTTAACAGCTTCATCCTTAGCATCTATATTGGTTTTTGAACCCCCTAACACATTTTTTTGATCCGATTCATTCATTGAAGCTGTTGCATTACCAGCACCAGCAGCAAGAAAGGAACTAGGGAACCTAACTTTCTCAGACAGCAATATCAAGCCTGCATTCAAAAGGAGAAAAAACCAACACAAAATTGACTGAATGTTTCTTTTCAAAACTCAACAGGTTGTTGAAAGCATTACAAGCCTCAGCATAAAAGCACTAAGCATGAACATGTCCAAGTAGAAGTACTATAACTCCATACCAGATTGCATTTCTGGATAAATTATACTGGAGTATAAAACATAAAGCATAATGACTAAATCAGCATTTTTCTAATGGTAATCAGAATTCAGAACTTTAAAAACTAAAGCTGCCTTCCAGCTCCAGACATGCTACATTCATAAATTCCACATAATAAACAAGATAAATGAAATATTTCTGTCCTTAATTTGCAAAGATCAATATTTATCAAATGGGGATGATAATACAAGAGAAGATGATTTCTTCCCTAAGTCAAAGTTGTGCATATATCTTGTGTAGAGTATCCTAACTCATCTGACTTAAGAAAATGAAAATGTAACCTACTGTTGACAACAAATGGGACCCATAATCATTCTCATCCTCTCACTTCCCTCTTTAAAGCCTCCAATTCCATCTCAGGCCCCAGTTTACTGCTTCTAACTATAAGAAGCCCTCAATACAATCACTAGTTAAAAATAATAATCTCTAATTCAAAATTTTTCAGATTTCTAATATCCATCTATTGTAGAATTTTTTTCTTTTTTTCTTTTTCCTTTCTTTCTTGCTCCATCCTTTTTTTTCCCTTCCTTTTTAACTTCTTTTTTTGAGGAGAGCGATCAATTACATCATTAAGTGAATTAACATGTGCACCCACCGTAGAGTTAAATCTCTGGATTCTGGCTTTAAGTTGACACTACAACCAAATTAAGCATCCACCAATTCCAAATCAACACGGCTGTCATGCTTGGCCAACAATTAACCTTACCAAACCAAAAAGTAACAATAAGTATAAGAATAGAAATACGAAAAATAGAGCTCTGAAGCCTGCCTGAGAGCACCGATGTGGAATAAATTTAAACAAAGTTGTCAAAAAGTAAAGTTAAGAAAAACTCTAATACCCATTTCTTCTATTTTAGAATCATAATTACTAGTATATTACATAAGGTGAACGAAGAAAAGGTTTCAATGGCTAGAATTCAGCAAACTCATTGTGATTTGAAAATAAATAAATAAATAAACAATAGCCAAAAAAGTTCGGTAATTAAAGGTGTAACAAAAAATCACGATAAACGAATCGAATTAATTCATATACCTGTGGATTTAGAAGCCAAAAAAGGTGAAGAAATTCTGGGAATGGTGGCCCTGAAAATAGGAAGAGACGGAGTGAAGCTTCTACAAGCGGTAGCGGAGGGTCGTATTGGTGAAACGGCGTAGTATGAATTGAGAGGAGCAGAGGCCAGCTCCATTTTTCGTGGGCCAATTACAGATTTCGTGCAAACTTTTCTGGGGAGTTTCTCTGAAACTTAAGGGTTACTGGGTGCTTGTTAGGGTTTCATTCAAAAATCCAAAAATGAAAAATAAACAATAAGAAACGAGGAAGTGTGTTCGTTTGGACAATTCAGCAATGTCCGATAAACCATGTTCTTTTTTGCATTTACTACTTATACTCGATATGTCAACATAAAACTATTAGGGCAAGTTTGGTTGGAGGGTTTGTATGAGATTAGTGAAATAATCTTTTTTAATTAAATATTTAATTTTTGTAATTATATACTGATTCGTGATTTATTATTGAGCCCGTATATATAAATTTAATATGTGATATAATTTATCCTATCTCCATTCATGGAATAAATTATCCTATCATTTCATAAGATAATTTATTATAGGATAATTTTAAAATTCAACTAAATATGTCCTAAGATAAAAAAGTAAAAAATAAATAAATAAACTTAATTAAGTAGTATTTACACTTGATATGTCAACGTAGAACTCTGAGATAAAAAAGGAAAACAATAAATAAGAGACTTAATTAAATAAATAAATAAGAAAGGAAATAGTACTCTGCCCAATATATTAAGTTTATTAAGATGACGCTCAAACTCAAGTGGGCTAAGGTCCATTAAGGACATTAACCAATCATAACTGTTCATGCACCCTCAATGCATGTACATCCAATGAATACGAAATAATATAACTTCAAAATCTAAGTAGTTAGAAAATAATTACTACAGTAAAAAAAATTAACCAATTGACAACAAAGACAAACTCGGTCATGCCCCAAAATCAAACTATAAGGTCTAATCTTGAGACGTGAAATTCAATCCCAATACATTAGTCGACAATCAAAATCATGATCATAAATAAAATTTCGAATATTCTTAGTAGCCAAATTAAATCTCAAACATGGCAATCCTCTATCTTCCACTAGAATTTCATCAAAAGAAAAGAAATTAATAAACCAACATAGTAATGATACTAAAACTATTGGAAAAATCCCAAAATAACACTTTTGTTCTTATTCTTATCGAAAGCAGGTCCACCTCCTCACTTAAATTAAGGTCTAAGTCTGTCAAAAGAAAGGAAAAGAAAATTAGAATATGAGTAAAGTACTTAATGAATGCCAAATATATGCAATGTGAGTTTAAAAATATATCATAATCAAAAAATACTCAGTGATAAATACGTAAGAAAAATAGTGAGAAATAGTTATAAACACTTGAAGAACAATAAAAAATAGTTATAAATGTTTGAGGAGATAGTAAAAAGCATTTTTGCATTATACGGTAGTAAAATGGAATATAATAGTAAACATTTTTTAATAAGCCAACAATTAAATGCAATGACTGAACCAGTGTTTGCTGTAACCAGTTAACCTTATAACTCCTACCGTAACAGTCCCTTATCACTCCAAGCAAGGTGCAACCTTACCCAATAGTGTCGGTGCCTAGTTTCTCGGGAAATCCTATAACCCACCTTAGCCACAAACAGCTTCTATTGTGTGTTGGAGTGATTAAGCCATGGGAGCTTGTGATTCAACCGACAAGCTCACTACTGCCTAGTGAAGTTCCTTGCACACCCAGATTATGTTGTATCGAACTAACAGTAATAGTAAATTCAGCCATCAATGTTGATCATCATATTTAACTGCTAATCTAAAGACATTATAAAATAAAAATGAAACCACAAAAGAACATATTTTCTTGTATCATGAAACAAAATAGGAAAATTTTTGTGCATAGTGGAACATAATTATAGTCCAGTGTAAGCTGAAAAGAAGTCACGAGCAAATTATATTATAGCTTATATTCTTATGGGTTTTAAAACATAATATTATATAGTATTTATAGGTTTAGGTAATCACTGTACTTATTGATTGTACCAAAAGTAGATTCTGTTGTGTCAAATTCTTGATTACCTACTGAAATAATAGTAATATCCAACTTCATCAATATCTAATTTATGAAACTTTTGTTGTGCTCTAACTTATACTGTTTGCAACATCATGCCCCTTATACGACTATAAAAATTAAATTTCTCTCTCCTTCGGTTTATATACTAACTAGTATTAATTTCAAAATAATTAAATCTATGCTCTCGTATGCACAAAATAAAAATCGATCTTAAATATACTCAATTAATTGGATTTGTTTATTATTATTATTATTATTATTAAGGTCTATTCAAAATCTCAAATTATGAGTAAATAAAATTAATCCTCAATAAATTTTAGAATTTAATAGTGTGTGTATATATATATATATATTTAATTGGCAATAAATGATGACTTACACGCTGAAGAACAATTGATTGCATGCATTCTCATTCCCATTCCCATTCCATTACCAACTTAATTCCCTATTTGAAGATACCAATTATTTACCTGTTTAATCACTCATCCATTCTTTAAAATTTCAAATATGCCAGATGGGTTCAGACGTATCCAACCAATAATCCTATAAAAAACAACATCCACTCAATTTATTTGTTTCCCAAAACAATGGCATATGGGTCTCATGTCTCTCCCATATAGCACGATATTGCCTTGTGAGCACACATGCATGCATCAACTCCACAAAACACACGCAACTAAGAGCCCCACACCAATTGAAATTTTCCTTTTCTAATGTTAAAAAAAATAGAAATAAAAATAAAAATAAAAATAAAAAATCCTCACCCTTAAAGTTATATAATTGGTTGGCAAACTGTCATTCTTATGTTTTCAAATAAATAAGTACTTAGACAATAGAAACACAACTATTTTCAAATCTCACCAAAATAACTACGTACTTAAGACAAAAGAAACACTACTAGCATCAAATCTCACCAAAACCCGCATTGACTAATCAATCAAAGGTCAATTCCGACTTTTCCATGAAGGTTTCAGAAAAGAAGATCCACGAATGTAGTGCTGTTTATGGAAGAAGGGCAAAACCCCTAACCATAAGATTCACCAGGAAACATTTAATTTTCTAATTCCCAAATTTTAAACAAACAAATAATATACATTCTCCAACCCCACTATCAAAATATAAAATTCATTCTCTAAAATACCTCTACTATTCACATTCTAATATATTCCCCAATATTAACTACTTTCAATTTTGTTACTCATGAAAACATTTCACCTCAACCTGTCCAACTTAATATGAAATAATAATAGACTTGGCAAATGAGTATCCATGGGTAACCCAAGAATGGAAAGTGACAGGTTGGGTAAATTTACCCCGTAGATAAAATTATCTGTTTTTTATTAGATACAATATAGTGGATCAATTACCCATGACTATAGTAACCAGAAGTATCAGTATTTTATTTTTTTATGGTTGAAAGTAAATTATTATATATTTTTAATTTACATAATATTATTCAAATATTACTTAAATACAACTAATAAAGTGGCTTAAAATTTTAAATATTACATTGAACAAGTACTTAAAATATGTCAAGTATTTTAGTATGAATAGGACAACTTAAATTTTTAAACATCTATCGATTTTAAGTTATATTATATTTCGAAGTTCAAATTTAAATCCCATTATATGTCAAAAGTTTTTTGAACTAAAAATTTAAATACCACTTAAACATTGTTGTCATCATAGAAAATGTGTTATATCCTCCAAATTATTTGTGATAATTAGAGAAAAATTTAATATATATTGTCACTCATGGGTTGCCTGTGATTAAGTCAAAAAGTAATAGGTAATTAGATGGTTGTATTTTATTAGGCGGAGAAAATATAGCCTATTATTTATATTTGTTTAGATATTTGCGGCATGGTATTTTTTGCCAAGTCTAAATAATAAGGTGCGATGCTCTTTTCTTCCTTTATTTCACTTTTTTGGTTGAAATAACTCTACACGATAGTCTTTATGAAGTGAAAAAAACCTACATTTAGGGTGAGAAAATACATTATTTTGTTGTACATCTATTATTTTCCTATTGAATTTAAAGCTATGTTTTCAGTGAGATAATTGAATTTAAAAATCAAATAATCTATTCATTTTTTGTTCTCTATCAAGTTGATATGGAATGAATTAAGGCTAGGAATAAATCAAAATTATATTTAATAGAACACAGAATAGTACACTAAGGGTATAATTGTCCAACAATTTAAATTAAATGATATTTTAAAAACAAAGGGATATAATGACCAATTCCTATAGACTAAAAATCAATTAGAGTACCAATAACTAACTTTAGAGTGCAAATAACAATACTCTAGATAAATACCAAGTCCCAATCATTTACAAACTCAAGCTTTGTTCTACGCAAGTGCGTTCCATTAGTAGAAGCCCCACACATCTTATTGATCTTCAGAAACAAACATGACTTTAGTTTGGTGCAATGTTATCTTGGAGTTGTTTGTGGGAGCTCCCTTCTAGGATAAAAAACGCTGAAGACACATATGAGTTTAAAGCTCGAAACTCTAGCACCTAAATAGCACCATAATGAGAGAACAGTAGAGCGAATGCACAATCCCTTCTGGCAGTTGAGCAAGCGCCAGATGTGCCCTTGCAACTAAAAGCAAGACCAAAGTAGTAAGCTCCACTTTCTGGAGGATTGATGCTGCAGATGACCCAAGAAGCACTTCTAGCACCAGTAGAGAACACCTCCGCACAAGTTGCGGTTAAAGCAATGATAAATATGCTATGTTGATGAACACCAGCTTCAAGAAAAACCATGCTCCTACTGGTGCCAAGAAGCATCATCATCCCAAGGATAGAACGCAAGGTGAACAAATTTTGCTGTCCAACATATTTTGCTGTCCTTGGGATGCAGAGTTCCAACATATTTTGCTGTCCTTGAACACTCAGGAGGTGGGGAAGTGAATATCTTCCCTTAGCTGTCACTCTCCTGTGAAACAACCTCTTTTGCCCAACCATCTTCGCAAAGTTGCTCCTCTCTAGCACAAAAATCATCAACCTTTCGAAGTTTGATTGCACAAGTGATCTCCAAGAACACTTGGACAACTTTTGACATGAATAGAGCTCTACGACTTGAGCAAAGTCATTTACTGTAAGGTGTTCCACACCACTCTTGCCAAGCACGGTCTTACATGGTTCAATGATATTCAATCCATTTTCAACTGGAAGCAGTAGGCATAATATTTCCCTTATAACTACTCTATCAACTACAAGTATGCCAAAACAACAGTCTACCTATTTACCATCAAGCAAAGAGATAGAGAAACTTTGAGGGACTACACGAACTGATTTGTTTAGGCAACTCACAAGATCCTATGTATTAGTCAAGAGCTCTTGTCCAATATTATTCAAAAAAACCTAAAGCAACAAAAATTTGAGAGTCCATAGCGGGGAAGTCGCTTGCCTTCCTAAAAGAACTCTTTATATAAGCAAAGAAATACATCTAAATTGAGGAAGTGTTGGCTTACTAAATGCTAATAATCATAAAGTGCAAGAAGAAGGAGTTAACACCCACAATAAGCCAGAGCATCACCAGCAACAGTCCTATGACATTGCTCTCCAAATACACTCCCTTAAATGCTGCCTCAAGGGAAAACATATTAGTTGTGGCCAAACAATAGGGCTTGATCTTACACCCTTTAAAGATGACCAACAACCATGGAGGGCACAAGTCTGAGAAGTGGTGCCATTTCCACTGCAATTGAGGGCACGCAATTGAGGACTACCTGAATATGAATGACAAGAGAGAAAATTGATCTAGTGTAGAAATCTAAAAGAGTATGAGGCTTGAAGGCAGGATAGTCCCAAGAAATGGTCTCAATTAAGAAATGATGAAGACAATCGATGCTTACTCGACTAACAATTGGAGTCGATAAAAAGGTAGCACCAACATGAGACTAACAAACTGCCCATAGTTAGCATCATCTCAGTAATCTTAACAGGACCTATAGAAAGTGAGACCTTTAACATGAGGAAGGCACTTGCGAGAGTAGCCATGCAGGCATAAGCCTAGACCTTATCACTTACCTTTCGTAAAAATATTTTTCAATTATGAAAATATTACTAGATATGTGGACACATTCTCCAATTTTAATTCCCTGCACACCCAATTTTATACCCAATACCCCTTTAAACACACACACACACAAAACAAAAAAAAAAAAAACAAAACTCTAAAACCATTTCTACTCTAAAAGCATGCCGTCTAATTCTCTCCCATCATTTCTATCTCTTAGCTCTCTCTCAATCTCCCAATATCCTTTTACTTTCCTTCCAAGTTTCTAAAGGAAAATATTAATTATGTTAACTTTAAAAAAGGTATTGAATAAAAATTTAGAAATTTTTAAATGATATTAAAATATTTTAATTAATAATAAATTTTACAATAATATAATTTAATTTTTTTTCTAAAATTTTATTTTTATAAATTACTATCACCTTATATTTAAAAAAAATCATTAATTAATCATGTTATTTTCCATAAAATAACTCAAGAATTTAAAGATAAATTATAACAATTTTTTAATTATTTCCAATTAATCATTTTTTTGATTTAGTATTTTTTTGGATAATTAATCTTTTTTCAATAAATTATATAAATTAATCAATTTTCTGATAATTTATAAAAAATGTTGCTAATAAAGTATTTAAATTATTTTTTATTTAAACAATCATTAATTTTGAATAATTTAATTATTAATTTCCACTATAATATGACTATTTTATTTTTATATTTATAAATAGTTTCTTCTAAATATTACATAACACAAATACATTAATTTGAAAAGAAATATTTAGATTAAATTACTAATTAAATTATCTACACACGATTTCCTTACATTAATCACACACCAATTAATTATTACACACATTTAGACATACATACACCATCATTCATCTATAAATACATTTTTAAATATTATATTAAAAATACAATTTTACTTTACAAACGTAATAAAAAATAATTGATTTAATATCTACAATAAAATTTGCCCCTTGCGAAACATTCCCAAACAAAACATTTCTTTCATAAACCTTTTTTCCCATTTCCTCAAAATAAAAACAAACACTTGGTACATTCGCCAATTTTAACTCCCAAAACAATTTCTCCCAAAATATTTTTTAAAAAACTTCCAAAAATATAACCAAATAAAGCACCACTTCTTAGAGCCAACTCTAAGTTTATAGTGCCTCCGCTCCTTAACATTGCCTTTGGAAAAGAAGACATGAGATGTAGCGAGGTAAACACAATGGTACACTCATGATCTCAATTCCCCCCACTCCCCAACAATTTTGACATGAAGAAATGTAATGCATAAGAATTTCATATCATATTTAATTGATTACTTTATTGTATTATTGTATGAAATTTATTTTATTACTATGAAATCTATAGTAAATTTTTGTGGCACCCCCACCCAAGGATGATCCCTAAGCTAAGGTTCCACTAATTCAAACTTAAAACATAATTCAAAACATATCCAAAGAGGCCAAAATTTAACAAAACTCAAAAGACAACAGTCTCAACACTAAACCCAAGGATCAATCCGAGGTGCGCAATATGTACATATTAGCATTCTTCAATTCAAACCTAAACATTTACATAACATTCTCAAGTCCAAGCGTCATGATTAGGTATAGTCTATATATACATACATAGCACCTAATCTATTACAAAATGCAACTTGACTCAGGCAAGTCTCAAGCCCGGCATCTTCATTCAGACCTACCTGGGAAAAGAATAAAGATAACAAAAGGAGAGTAAGTATTAAGGATTCAGTGAGTGGAAAATATGACAAATAGTCAAGGAAAAACTATTGAAAGTGCAGCAACTAATAAACAAGATTCAACAATGAGCAAAACTTTTTATGACATGAAGCAAGGAAGTAATATAGCACATGTGATACAAAATTTAGCAGACTATTATCAACTCCCTCCTTATTATTCCCAGAGTAGAACATAATATAAATAGTAACATGAAGTATAATTATAACATAACAAACTTCCCTTATTACTCCATTACCCAAGCACTCGGCTTGGTAGACATATGGTATGGCCAGCCGCATGCCAAATCCTTCCACTTGCAGACAACTAACCTTTGACTATCTTTAAGTTAGGATCTTAAGTGTGTATTAGCTCGAAGACCAACCACTATCAGCCCATGCTACCTGCTCGTCTTTTCAGACCTAGTTCCAGGCCCAACCCAACCCATGGTGTCCCTACTAGTGATAACCCTCCAAGAGTGTCCTCAAGGTGACTTATCATAATGCCAACAAATAATACATAATTCAATTTAATTGGTCAAGAACATATATATGAAACAAATCATAATAGAACAGTCTGTAAAACATTGGTCGACAAGGCCATATAAATAATATAAAGAACAATTTAACCAGCAACATAAAATAAAATTGATCAGCAAGACCCATAATATTAATATAAATTGGGAATGCAAGCAATGTTGTAAGGTATATGGGACATATAACAGATAATACAATAAGAATTCTAGGCACTAGAACAAGTACAATTCAATTTGACAAATGAACACACGAAATACAGGCATCGAAAATTATTTACTTCCCAGAAGAAAGATAGGCTTTACTCTCACCATAATTTCCTACAAAAAATGCTATCCTTGTTCTAGTGCCTTGCAAATCCCAACTCCTTGTCACCTATTTTAAAAGAATGCACTTAATGTCAAAATACTTGTTTTGTCCTTCAAACAACAATTAATCCACTTATATCTTAACATTGGCTATTTTACAATTAATACACTATTTTAAAGCTCAATTCCGAGAGTTCCATAAGGTAATATGCTAATTATGTCATTAACGCTATAATATATCTACGAGGGTCATATTTGTTCTAGTCAATAAATCAATTCAAATTTCTATTAATATTTGGTCCTTGCAACATTACATAAAAATTGAATATAAAATTATATTGATTAAATCTAGCTAATGATAACCCAATCTTTAACAACTCAGCTCCATATATCATTATATATAAGAATATGGCTTAAATTACCTATTTAAATTAATTAATCAAAGATCATATATTACAAATTTAGGTCCACTTAGCTATATATATATGTAACCATGCATCCATTGCTCGGTTCTAATAAATCTAAAATTCCAACTTCCACTAAGATACATGGAATTACACATCAACCAGAATGACCAAAAGCTTAACGGTAATAAATTCCATTCCTACCGAATTTACCATTTTGTTCAATTTTTGAACCAAACAACCTCAAGGCAACACCATGCATGCAATCATCACAACGAGCTGCAGATTCTGCCCTAGGTCTGC
>JACGDI010005814.1:461810-480066 GCA_014898725.1 Jacaranda copaia
TGCTATTTAAAGGGTGATTTTCTGTAATTACAAATTGACCCTCAAAATTTTCCTTTAGTTTTCTATTTATATCCTCGTTTATTGAGTGCCCTACATTAACCTGTTTAACCAAAAATAATTTTAATTTGACCCCTAAAACTTTCAAATGTCTTACAATTAAATCTTTTTCTATTTATGTTTTGACCCTTAGACTTTTTTTTTATAATCAAATTAAAATAATGATAATAAAATTTTTACCCAATAAATTTTTTGGGGGTGTTACAATCCTCCCCATCTTAAAAGAATCTAGCCCTCAAATTCTTACCTGACCATGAAAAAGTTTGGGATACTGTTGACGCATAAAATCTTCTCATTCACAAGTTACCTCTTTTATGTTGTGATTGTGCCATAACACTTTCACTTGAGGAATTCTTCGATTCCTAACCTCTCAAAATTTTCAATCAAAGATGCAAATTGATTGCTCTTCATAGGTCAGGTCATTTTCTAATGGTATTTCTTCATGTGAAATAATGTATGAGGGGTCAAGATAATATTTCTAAAGTTGTGATACTTGAAAGACATCATGTATTTCTATCAATCCTTGAAACAGCACTGGTTGGTAAGCAACTAGTCCAATTTTTTCACATATCTCATAAGGGCCAACATATTTTGGGCTAAGCTTTCTGCTTTTTCCAATTATTCGGATACCTTTTCTCAGAGATACTTTGGGGAACACTTGGTTATCAATTTCAAATTCCAAATCCTTTCTTCACTTATCCGCATAGCTTTTTTGCCAATCCTGGGTTACTTTCATTTTCTATTTAATCGTCTATACCTTCTAAATAGTCTCTTGAATCAGCTCCAACCTTAAGGTTCCCAAGGACTTATCGGCATTACTTATGTGTTCTTCGAGGTCCTAAGGTAACGGGGATTGACACTTTCTGCCATACAATGCTTCATACGAGGCCATCTAAATGGTAGTTGGTAGTTGTTATTGTAAGCAAATTCTATTAGAGAAAAGTGTTTGTTCCAACATGTACCAAAATCCAAAATACAAGCCCATAACATATCTTTCAATATCCAGATGACCCTTTTCTGACTGACCATCTGATTAAGGATGAGCAGCAGAGCTAAATCATAACCTCATTCCCAAAGGTTTTTACAAACACTTCCAAAGTCCAGAGGTGAACTTTGGATCTTTATTCGACACAATACTGGTTGGGATTCTATGTAATCTGACTATTTCCCTTATGTATAACTCTACCAGTTTCTCAACCTTGTAATGTGTTTTGATTGGAATAAAGTGAGCAGACTTGGTTAATCGATATATTATCACCCATATACTGTCATATCTTCCTTGAGCTATCTATAGACCTATTACAAAATCCATAGGAACCTACTTCTATTTCCAATCAGGGATCAAAAATGGTTGTAGCAACCTTAATGGTTGCTGATGCTCTGCTTTTATAACTAGCAAGTTAAGCATTATACACATAATCTGCAATAAGTTTCTTCATCTTGTTCCACCATAACTGCTTTTTCAGATCTTGATACATCTTCATACCTCCTGAATGTACTGCATATCTTGCCTTGTGTGCTTCCTCCAATAGTCTTTGTTTCATTCCTTCAGGCACACATATTCTCCTATGAAATAAAAGGGTACCTTGACTATTTGTACTGAAGTTAGACTCACCAGAACTATTGATTGCTTTTTTTTTATTTTAGTATCTAACTATCATTAGCCTGAGCTTATTGTATTTCATCGAATAGCTCGGCTACACATTTACTCATGCAACCCAGGTTTGTTGCCTCATTCTTATCACGACTTTTGTCCTTGAACTTGTTATTGTTCCTATTCCCAACATATAGGCTATCCCAGCATTTCGGTTCAAAGCATCTGCCACTATGTTTGCCTTTCCTAAGTGGTAGATGATAAAGAAGTTACAATCCTCCAAACATTACATCCACCTCCACTATCTCACGTTTAAATCTTTCTGTGAAAGTAAATACTTGAGACTTTTATGATCAGTGTATGCTTCAAAAGTAGCCCCATAAAAATAGTATCTCCATTTTGCTGGTGCAAAAATCACTGCAACTAACTCCAAGTCATGAGTTAGGTAATTTTTCTCATGTAGTTTCAATTTTCTAGATTCACAGGCAATGACTCGCTTCTCCTGCATTAGCACACATCCAAGCCATTCTTTAGAAGCATCCGTATACACAAAAAAACTTTCTAATCCTTTTGGAAGGGCCAAAATTGGAGCTAAAGTCAATATGTTCTTCAATTCTTGTAAACTCCTCTCACTATCTGCATTCCAATCAAACTATTGATCTTTCTGAGTTATCTTAGTCAATAGATAGACTATCTTAGAGAAATCTTGTACAAACCTTCAATGATAGTCAACAAGTCCCAAGAAGCTACAAACTTCTATTACATTTTTGGGTCTCTTCTAGTTGACTATTGCCTTTATCTTAGAGGGATTGATCTCTACCCCATCCTGGGATATAATGTGTCATAGAAAAGCCACATTCTCTATCTAAAATTTGCACTTGCTAAACTCTGTGTACAGCTTATGCTCCCTCAGAGTTCTCAAAACCATGTGTAAGTTCTTTACATGCTCCTTTTTGGTTTTCAAATATACCAAAATATCGTCAATGAATATGACCACAAACTAGTCCAAATATAATTAGAATATCTGGTGCATAATATCCATAAATATTGTTAGGGCATTAGTCAGACCAAATGACATTACTACAAACTCAAAATGACCATACCAAGAATTTAGCATAGTCTTCGGGATATCTTCTTCCTAATTTTTAGCTAATAGTATCCGTATCTCACATCTAGCTTTGAAAAGACTGCAGATCCCTATAAAATGTCAAACAACTCTTCCACATGTGGCAAGGGGTATTTGTTCTTGATAGTGACTTTATTGAACTCCCTATAGTTGACGCACATCCTAAGGGATCCATCTTTTTTCTTAACAAATAGCATTGGAGCTTCCTATGGAGAAGTGCTGAGCCTTATGAATTTCTTTTCCAATAGTTCCAGGAGTTGATTTTTTGCTCTTTGAGTTCTACAAACGCCATTTGAAAGGGGGTTTTAAAAAAAGTCATGGCATTGGGAAGGGTGTGAATAACAAACTCTATCTCTCAATCAGGTGGTATTAAGTTTAGCTCTTCCAAAAATACATCTGAATAACCAACCACTATTTCCATTACTTCTACTCTGGCCATATCCTGGGATTTATTATTAAGGTACACTAAAAATCCCTATCCTCTTTCCTTCAGAATTTTCTTGGCCACCACTATGGATATAATAGGTATTGAAGGCATTGTATCTGCAGAATGACGTGTTGGTATAGGTACCTTATCTTTGAGAGTGATGCACTTAGTGTAATAATCTACTTGTGTCTAATACCGACCCAGCCAATTTATTCCAAGTATTAAATCATATTCCTAAATGGGCATTTCTATAAGATCAACTGGATACGTTTTATCCCCAATCTTAACTGGGCATGCCATATACATAGTATTTGTTATTAACCCTATCTATGAGGGTGTCCGTACTTCTATTTAATAAGCCATGGATTCAGATTGCATATTCAACTTACGAGAAAGATATAGACATAAATGAATGAGTAGTTTTAGGATCATATAAAGCATTACCATTAATTCCAAAAATAGAAACTATACCTTCAACTATTTCTTTGTGGTCTGGTTCCTCTTCTTCTGTTAGTGCATATGCATATGCTTGGACCTTCAGTTTCCCACTAGTCCTTGCCACTTATTTCTTTTTCTCTACGGGTGCTGACTTTCTCTAGTTGGGGTAATCTTTGACAAAGTGCTGATTGCTACCACAACCCACACATTTGCCCTACCTTTTCTAACACTCAAGTTCTTCATAGCCTAGTCCTCCACAAAAGCCACATTTCTTCAGTGTCACCCCTTGTGCTGAATCTATGGCCCTATTGGGCTAATGTCTTCGTTGACTAGTGCCCTTAATCTGTAATTTTGGCTATTTCTTTCTAAGGTTACTCTGTCCTCCAAGGTGCATTCTTCTTTTTCAACCTTTATCTTTAATTTTTTGAATTTTTCATAATTCTAACTCCATCCGCAACACTTTACTCACAGCACAATTAAAGCTCAGCAGATCACATATGGCACGGGCCCAGCTGAGTTTTGAGCCTAATCCTTCCACAAATTTGTGAGCCTATCGATCTTCATCTGTAAATATGTGGGGTGCATTCTAAATTAGTCGGCTGAAAGTGGCCTCATACTAACTAACAGATGATGTTCCTTGTATCAAATCCATGAATTTTCTCTCATTTGCATGCTTGGCCACCAACAATACATATT
Organism: Jacaranda copaia; assembly: GCA_014898725.1. Lineage (NCBI taxonomy): Eukaryota > Viridiplantae > Streptophyta > Magnoliopsida > Lamiales > Bignoniaceae > Jacaranda > Jacaranda copaia. The sequence continues at coordinate 466,149 of JACGDI010005814.1, forward strand.
TGCCCATGGACTCCCTAGTAAAGTTCTCCCAAGTCTGTTGAACCCTTTATGTGACCTACCTACAGTCTATCATTTTCCACTAATTGTGTGCAGTACCTTCCAATAGAAATGTAGCATACTAGATTTTTTGTTCGTCCAGGCAATGCAAGGTTTCAAATATCATTTCTATGTTCTCAATACACACTTCAACTTTTCTGCCATCTAATTCCCCTATGAATTTTAGGGGCAAAAAAAAAAAAAAAAAGAACCGCTCTAATGCCTGGTCTTCAGTAAGCTTTTCATTGTTTCTTGCTCTATAACCTTGACCCTGCTACTGGTAGAATTGCATAATCTTTACCATGTTTGGTACATAAGATCTACTGGTTGATCAACCTGAGGGGAGCCTATGAGGGTGGTGGTTGCTGTAAGTCGAGTGTTCCCTGTCTAGGAACATTTTGTGCAGTAGCCTATCTACCAGGTGGCTTTCCTCGTTATCCTGCTTGATCTTCAGCAGGTATATAAGAACCCTTGTGATGCTATTCTTTTCTATAAGTCAGTTTAGATATAGAATACTCCTCAACTTGCAAATTATCAAGTTCGTGTAACGATATCTAAAGTTATCATCAATTCTTTCAAATCCTTTAAACTTGCATATAAGACATTTAACAAATTTAAGTAAGGTTCATTATATCAGAAATCTCTTAATTTGAAAATCAACGTAAAACTTTTAATATCATTTTGAGTTAGCTTTAGCAATTATTTATAACAGTATATACATAATCAGAATCTCAAAATTTTAGCTAAGCTAACTATTTGCCTGATCGTAGGTGAAATAATGAGGCTTAAGTTAGGGAATTACCATATTTTTCTGGCTATCCTTAGTTTATTACATTCTAGCTTAATGGCTAAAAGCTATTACTAAAACATGCGTACGTATTTACATGTATAGGTTACAGGAGTCTCCAACTTTAGTCTTCTACATCGGTAATGTTAGACTCTATATTTTCATCCTTATCCTTCTACTCTTTCTCATTCAACTCTATATCCATATCATCATTATCTTCTTCAAATTCCAGAAACTTATTTTCCATATTAATTTTTGATGGTACCTCAGTGAGGGGCTCTTGTGTGAGATCTTTCTTAGCGTCCTCTTCCTGATTCCATTAGTGGCTCCTTTGGGTTCTCTTCGGGTACCTTCTCAATACAAATACCCTGTCTTTATCCCGGCTCTAGAGATGGACAAACTCTAAAGGGTCCAACCTCGGATGCCATCCCAACTCCATTGATTTGATATATGGCATGTTCATAATATGCCAACATCATTTTGATTTCATCTATAATTATTTAGGTCATAGTAACAATCTTACGATGATCCACCTCCAAAGTCCCAAAGGTATCCTCCATCCAGGTTGTACCATACGGATCCTCTCAATCTGTCTTTCAGATATTTTTTGCTTTTCACTTTCCCACTCCATTTCATCTATAAGCCTTTCTATAATGTCGCTTCTGACCTAAACTATCATTCTTAAATGATATGTCTCTACTTTTCTTTCCCTTAATGCCTCATGTATATCATAGAGTCCATCCTCATGGTGTTAGTATTGCTCTAATAATCTTGCCCTTTCCTATTCTAAAACTCTAATTCTCACTTCTAAACACTCCTTGTCTTCATCTTTCATAGGTTCCTTTCCTTCTTTATTCATCATCCTGCAATTTATAAGTTCATTTCATTGGAGCCTTACTAGTCTAGTTCATTTCCAACTTTCTTAATCACATAAAAGTTTTTCAATCATAAACAAAATACCCAAGGTTCAATTCTCAATCTAAAGTCCAATGCTCAATTTTCAGAAGTGAAGATTACAGATTGGTTAGCCGTCATAGGTGTAATCTTTTATCTCCTAGTATTGAACGCTATACCCAAGAATTCATACCTTAATTAATCTTATATCCTACAAACTTGACACCAATCCTAATGATACTCATTTACCTAGGTCATTGTTAAATCCAGGCTCTGATTCTACCTCTGTGGTTCCCCACCCAGGCGTGATCCCTAAGCTAAGGTGCTACCAATTCAAACTTAAAAACATAATTCAAAAGATAATAAAAGAGACCAAAATTTAACAAAACTCAAAAGATAGCAATCTCAACACTAAACCCAAGGATCAATCTAAGGTGCGCAATATGTACATATCAATAGTCTTTAGTTCAAACTTAAACATTTGCATAACATTCTCAAGTCCAAGCGTCACGATTATGTGCAGTCTATATATACATACATAGCACCTAATCTATTATAAAATGCATCTTAACTTTGGCAAATCTCAAGCCCTATATCTTCATTTAGTTCTACCTGGGAAGAGAATAAAGATAACAAAAAGAGAGTAAGTTCTAAGAATTTAGTGAGGGAAAAATATGACAAATAGTCAAAGAAAAACTATTGAAAGTGTAGCAACTAATAAACAAGATTCAACAACAAGCAAAACTTTTTACGACATGAAGCAAGGAAGTAATATAACACATGTGATACAAAATTTAATAAACTATTGACAACTCCATCATTATTACTCCCAGAACAAAACATAATATAAACAGTAACATGGAGTACAATTATGACATAAAAAATTTCCCTTATTACTTTGTTACTCAAGCACTCAGCTCGATAAACATGTGGCATGGTCGACCGCATGCCATATCCCACCCCTCATAGATAGTTAACATCTAACTATCTGCAAGTTAAGATCTTAAGTGGGTACTAGCCGAGAGACAAGTCACCATCAGCCCACGTTGCCCGATCATTTTTTTGGACCTAATCTCGAGCCCAACTCAACCCATGGCGTCCCTATAGGCGATAATCCCCCAAAAGCATCCTCAAGGAGACTTATCATAATTCCAAAAAATAATATATACTTTAATTTAACTTGTCAAGAACAGATATATGAAACAAATCATAATGATAGTCCATAAAACATTAGCTGACAAGGCTATATAAATAATATACAGAACAATTTAACCAGCATCATAAAATGGAATTAGTTGGCAAGACCCAAAATATCAATATGAATAGGAAAAATCAGCAAGGTTGTAAGGTATATAGGACAAATAACAAATAATACAATAAGAGTTTTGGGCACCAGAATGTGTACAATTCAATTCGACAAATGAACACAGGGAATATAGGCATAAAAAATTATTCGCTTTCCATAAGAAAGATAGGCTTAACCCACACCTTAATTTCCCGTAAAAAATGCTATCCTTGTTCTACTACTCTACAAATTCCAGCTCCTTATCACCCATTTCAAAAAAACATACTTAATGTCAAAATGCTTGTTTCATCCTTTAAATAATAATTAAACCATTTATATCTTAATATTGGTTGTTTTACAATCAGTGCAATATTTTAAGGCTCGATTTTGAAAATTTTGTAAGGTAATATGCTACTTACACCATTAACGCAATAATATATCTACAAGGGTCATATTTGTTTCGGTTGACAAATCAATTCAAATTTCTATTACTATTCAATCCTTGCAATGTTACACAAAAATGAAATATAAAATTTCAACAATTAAATCTAGCTAATGATAACTCAATCTTTAACCACTCGGCTCCAATATCATTATACATATGATTAGTGCTTAAATTACCTATTTAACTTAATTAATTAAAGATTATATATATGTTACAAAATCGGGTCCACTTAGTAATATGTATTACCGTGCATCCATTGTTCCATCCCAATAAATTTGAAATTCCAACTTCCACTAAGATACATGAAATTACATGTCAACAAGAACAACCAAAGGCTTAATGGTAATGAATTCCATTTCCCATAAAATTTACCAATTTACTCAATTTTCAGAATCAAACCACCTCAAGGCAACACCGAGCATGCAATGCACCGTGATGTGCTAAAGATTTTGCCCCAAGTCCACCATGTGCAACCATCACTGGAATGGCTAACCACCACCACCACCAATCAATGCATCCCAATGAGTACAGTAAAATGCTCAATTTAATTTTTGACTCCGCCATCGAATTGACCATCAATTGAAGCTTTAATTAAGTTGCTCCACCACTTCCGTTGCTCATTTGGCTCAATTCCACCATCGTCGGTGGTAAAAAAAAATTGAAGATAGCATGTTGTTCTCCTAAACTTTACAAAACCCACATTCTAGACTCAATCTTTCGCCATTGAGTCACCGCATCCGCCACTTGTCGCCACTACCCAATTTTTAGCCTCAATTTTCATGTGGCCCACTAGCCAAATTGAGATGCATGTGGTATCGTTATGCTCTTGGTGATGAGAGGGAGTTTATGGTTGTCTTAGTTTTGGAAATTAGCCATCACTAGAGGGGAGTGGAGCAGCTTGCAAGTGGAAATTTGAGGATTTTAGGGAGGGTGTTTGCTATTTAAATGGTGATTTTTTATAATTATAAATTGACCCTCAAAATTTTCCTTCGGTTTTCAATTTAATCCCTCATTTATTGAGTGTCCTACATTGGCCCATTTGACCAAAAATAATTTTAATTTGACGCTAAAACTTTCAAATATCTTACAATTAAATTTTTTCCTATTTATGCTTTGACCCCTAGACTTTTTTTTTATAATCAAATTAAAATAATGATAATTAAACTTTTACCAATTAAATTTTTTAGGGGTGTTACAATTTTACTCTTCTTTATCAATTTATAATATTACTAGGAGTATGAATGATTAGTTATAGGACTTATTATTCTTATGGAATTAAAATTATAATAGGATTATCCTAGTCATAGGAAGAAATCAATTAGAGTCCTGATTGAATTAAGCCACTTTCCCACATAAATATAGTTCCTAAAAATGAAACCCTAATTGTATTATAAAAAGAAGAAGAAGAAGGAGAAGGAGAAGAAAGATAAAAAAGAAAAACGAAGAAAGAAAAAACACAATGGCGAGTTTGTGGTAGGAGAAAAAGGAAGAAAATCAAGGTGCTTTATGTTATTTGGATTGTTGTAATTAAACTAGAAAAAACAGGAAGAGAGAAGAAGAAATAGAAGAGAGGTAAGCAAGTTGGTGACAATGGAATTGCATTAAATTATATAAGGTATGCCATTGCTAATTTGTAGAATTGGTTGATGGCAACCTCGATTTGTTTATTAGTGGCTGATTTAATGCATGAATATAGGAGAAATTAGAATGGTTACAATAATATATATCCTATGCCCGTTAAATTAGTATATCAAGGAAATAATTTAAACAATATCTTATGATTTTCTCTTCACCTATAATAATTTTTTTAATTTTGAGAAATTGGAATGGTTACAATAGTATATATCCTATGCCCATTAAGTCAATATATCAAGGAAATAATTAAAATAATATTTTATAATTTTGTCTTCACCTATAATGATTTTTTTTGCCAAAATTAGAAGGAATTCTATATTTAAATGGATTAATGGTGATTGGGACCTTTTGTGGTGTTTTTTTTTAAAACCCTAGGAAGGAATTTGTGTACTACTTGAATTATACGTCGGGCAACACTGGTGCCAATTTAAGATTAAAAAGGCATCAATTCAAAGGGGCTATTGTAATGTGCAATGGATATTAAAGTTACAAGAATTGTAACTGATGCCGGATTTTGATATTTAGATTTTAGGAGTAAAATGGGTCAAATTTTGCTGATTTTACTTCAAAAATTTTTTGAATAAATTTTAATGTGTCTACAACATTATGAGAAAATTTTAGTCTTAGATATCATTATTGAATTTTATAGAAATCTGAAAATATACTCTTTCAAACTAAGTGGCGAGTCTGTGTGGGTTCAGTTTAGAATTTTTTTTACCCATCTAAAGAATAGTATTTTAAAGCAATAAATTTTACTAAGAAACTTTGATGTATCAGTAATATTACTAAAAAATTTCACGCACTCAAGCCTGATGGTTATTTTTCCAAAATTCATCGAATTTAACTGCTTGGGCATATGTCGGGTTTGGACTGTTTTAACCTGAGAGATCTGTTACCCTGATAATTGAAGTGCTTTGATTTTTTTTAAATTTTTGTACAATAACTTGAAATTATTCAGAAAAAGAACAAATAAAATACTAGAATTTAGAACCTTATATTATTTATTTTAGTTATAACTACGTACTACTGTGAAATTATAGTCTTAAGCTTATGAATACTTCTAACGAGGGTAATAAGTATGGTTCCCATTAAGGTTTGTTACATTAAGTTTAGAAAAAGTTACTCATGTATTTAGGTTGTTCTAGGCATAATCACTCATCATAAAAGTGTTGTATGGGTATTCTAGAATGCACGTGAAAGTTTAAGCCATTCATTAAAGTGTTCATTAGAAGAAATTGGTTTAATTACTATCACTACCTAACAAGTTATTCAAGCTAGCCCTAGGAGATTATTGATCAGATGAATGCAGAGCATGTGAGTGCCTATTCATATAAATACTACATAATATTATGTTTCAAAACCCAAAAGGATATATACTATAGTATGATTTGCTCATGATTGTTTTCAGCTTACACTGCACTATAATTATGTTCCACTGCACACAAAAATTATCTTATTTTGTTTCATGATACAAGAAAATATGTTCTTCTATGGTTTCATTTTATTTAATAATGTCTTTAAACTAGCAGTTAAATACAATGATTAACACTAATGATTGGATTTATTGTTACTACTACTGTTACTATAGTTGGATTCAACTTGATCTAGGTGTGCGAGGAACTTCACCGAGTGGCAGCGGGCTCGCCAATTGAACTCCAACCCCTCATGGCCTAATCCCCCCAGCAAACAACATAAGTCATTTGTGGCTGAGGTGGGTCACACAATTTCCCAACGACCTAGGCTCGAGTACTGTTTGGTAAGGTCACATCTTGCCTAGAGTGATAAAGGACTATTACAATGGGAGTTACAAGGTTGGCTGGCTATAACAAACACTAGTTGGATCATTGTATTTAATTGTTGGCCTATTAAAAATGTTTACTATTATATTCCATTTTACTACTTATAATGCATAACTACTTTTCACTGTCTTCTCGAATGTTTATAATTATTATTCAAGTGTTTATAACTGTTTCTCACTATTTTTATTTATAATTGCTTCTCACTATTTTTTACAAGTATTTATCACTAAGCATCTTTTGATCATGATATATATTCTTGAGCTCACACTGTACACACTTAGCATTCATTGAGTCCTTTACTGATCCAACAACCTACACTCTATTTTTCTTTAACTTTCTTTTTGCATACCTAGACCCTAACTCTAGTAAAGAGGTGGACCTAGTTTTGATGAGAATTAGAACTGAAGTGTTATTTTTGAGATTTTTCCAGTAGTTTTAGTATCACTTCTATGTTGGTTTATTAGTTTCTTTTCTTTATGAAATTCTAGTTGAAGATAGAGTATCAATTATTTTAAGCTTTGCCATGTTTGAGATTTATTTGGCTACTAGGAGTATTCAAAGTTTTCTTTATGATCATGATTTTGATTTTTGACCCATGTATTACGATTGGATTTCACGTCTCAAGATTAGATTTTATGGTTTGATTTTGTGGCATGACAAGAAAACTTTAGTTGATAACTAGAGCTCAACAAATATTATTTTCCATGATACCTTCTTCTGGCTTGGCATAGACTAAAGGTGGCAATTTTCGACACAACACGAATCGACTCTATATTATTGGGTTTAGGTTGAGGGTTATTGGGTTGGATCAATATTGGATCAACCCTATAAACAACATGAAAATTATGGTTTGGTTTAGGTTGGATTTTAGGTTACTTGATAATAATCCAAAAACACAATAATTTTACTTAAATGGTCCTTTGATTGAGGTGATTAGTAGCAATTTCCTTATATTTTGATTTGAATTTTTGTAAGAGAAATAGGTACCTCCTTATTTAAATTTACACTCAAAACTCTCATGACTTGTAGCTCCTATGTTATTTCTAACATTTATCAAACCTATTCCAAGTATATATCATATATACTTATTGTATGATTAATACTTTATGTAGTTATTTTTTGTAGCAAACTCCAATTGAAAGAAGAGGATAGCAATGAATAGATTTAACTGAAATTAAAAGTTGGAATTAAGGGTGGGCAGGGGTCGAGTACCCCTATCATTTTTTGATACCCGAGTCCGGACCCTCATTTGATGGGGTACCCCCTCAAGGTCGGTATTCCCAAACCCCCATTAGTTGGAATATGCTATATTTTTTGTATTTTTAAGTAATGATTTATTATTTTTGAATAATTTAACTCTAGATTGATTTGTAAGAATTAATGATTGTTATTTACTATGTAAATCTTGACTGCTTGGTGATGTTGTGATTATTATTAGTCATTAAATGAGATGAATTATATTTCTTTGCTAGAATTCAACCTCATTGTTGTTAAAATTAAGTTGTGCAAAACTTTTGATTTAACATGAAAATTTGTATATTATTGATGTTGTAGAGGAAATTAAATGAAGTCCAGGTATCAAATTGTTCTATGCTACAAAAGTTGGGTTCCTAGGGTATAATATTAACGTTTTCTAAATTTTTTGTATAAGTTGACTTTTCTCAAAATCTTGATATAAATTGATTATTTTATTAAGATCCTAATTGAATATAAATGTGTAGGTTTTTTAGATGAATTATTAATAATCTTATTAGGTTGAGTGCTTATTAGGTTGGATTCAAGTTGAGCAAAATTTTGTGATATCCCACCTTAACTGGACATGAAATAATCCAACACGACATGATTGCCACCCCTAGAGATAAAGGCAAAGATTTTAGCCCTAGAAGTGAATTCTATTACAATAATCCTATAGAAGAGTGATCCCTAAAGTGAGAAGTCAGAGGATTGAGGATCACAAAGAATAACCCTCATGGAGAAAGACACCTCCATTAGCAATTTAGCCAACATTGCAGAGGTGTACATGGAAAGTTCCCGACTTAAATAAATGCCCTTTGAGGTTCCATGAAATTGCAGTATAATAAGTTATTCATTTCATTATAAATTTTCTTTCTATTATTCAAATTTATGTTTCCAATAACTTAAGCAAATTTTTCATTTCATCATGAATATAGGACCATCCATCTAGGGAGATGGCAATTATTTCTTTTGCTGCTTCAATCAAACGTCCTTACATTTATCTACACACTCTGTCTCTCTTTACTACATAATCATGATTTGTAGGAATGACTCATTTGCGATAAGATCAGAGAGGCACACAAACTAAAAAATAAATAATAACAAATAAAAAAATAACAATAACGACTCCATTCAATGACTAGAGAGGGAGATACAACAACACCACTATAAGACTCCTAAGGGAACACATAGTGAACGACATCAACATTACTACAAAACCCCCAATGGGACACATTGTGAATGATATCAACAAATGTGGGAGATAGGTCTTTGAAATAGTAAAATGTGCATGCCTCATCATTATACTTGCCAGTTCTTCCTCATTAGTCGCCTCATGACTCCCCACTACATCTTGTTCATGTCAACGCCATGTCTTCCATGATTAGAGGCACCTTCTATTGCGCTGTCCTCCTCTAAATCCTATAATGAACATATATAAAAAAAACATAAATAAGGGTGATGATGTTTGAGTATTTTATGTATTTATTGTTTTATATATTCATAATGTTGCATAGTGACCTTTGGGTAATTTGATGTTCTCATAGAATTTATGAGTATTTTGTTTGATTGATGTTATTTTATGTTTTCATGCACTACTAAAAAAACGTTGGTTTGTGGCGAAAATTTGTGATGGAAAAAATCCATTGCAATTTGCAATGGATTTTGTGACAGATTTTCTGTTGCAAAAATTTCGGTCACAAAATGTAAAAAAGATTTAAAAAATGAAAAAAAATTGCGATTGAAAAATCCATCGCAAATATTTGAATTTTTTCAAAAATTTATGATGGAAAAATCTGTTGCAAAAGTGGAAAAAATAAAAATAAATAAGAAATTGTTTGCAACAGAAAAATTCATTGAAAAAGTGGAAAAAATTAAAAAAAAAATCATTTGCGCCGGATTTAAATCTATCGCAAATTATCAAATGGGGAAAATTAAAACCCTCCTTCCCTATTTGTCCATCCACACAAATGTTTGAAAATTAAAAAATTTTCTTCCCCTACCCCTTCTCCTTCTTTTCATTTTTTTTTAATGCTAAATTGACCAGTTGGTGCACTCCAGCAGTGCTGCTAGTGTGTGCCAACTTTCGGCCATCGGGAGCTGGCCGGCGGCCAATCAAATCTAGAATATTATTTTTGTTTTTGAAAAATTAGTTTTAATTTTTAAAAATGCTAATGTTGTTATTGTTTAATGTTTCAAGTTTGGAGAATTTATATTTTGCTCTATCTCCATTAATTATGGCAATTCTCACAATTATATTAAAATTTGATTATGTTTGATTATATTTTAGTTAAAATATTTGATTATGTTTTAGTTATCTCCTTTATGTTTTAGTTAATTATTCAAGTTAGTTAAAATTTGATTTATATGTTAGTTAAACTCAAAATGATTTATTTATTAGTAATATAATTTGATTTAACATAAATAATAATTTATATATTAATTAAAATTTGAGGTAAATTTTATATCATATTAAATGTTGTTATATTTGTTAGAGTTGTGTTTTTATTTGAATTAAAAATTTTATTAGAATTTTGGGTTGAGTTAAATTTTATGGTACTATATATTGAATTATGTTATATTTTTAAATTTTAATTTAGTTTATGGAATTACGATTTATGATTAAATACATGCACTTGTAACATGTGCCTAATGTTATAGACTATTTCGATGATGGTGGATACCTTCTGTAAGTGTTGAGTTGTGTAGAGTATTTTGAGATAAATTTGCATACCTTATTTTGATTTTGTATATTTTTTTAGTACAATATATTAGAAATATTTAGAATTGGTATAAATGTAAAGAAGGATAGGTTGTTGGGAGAAGGAGTTGAGCCTTCTTATTCATTATTGATTGATTTGTAATTACTCACATAATGATGATGGGCATAAGGGAGAGTGTTTATGTGCCATTATGTAGTGTGTTTACAAATATTATTAGTTATTTTCAATTGAAATAATATTGTTATATATTGTCATTTATTTCATTTTTTGGCAATTAATGCAAAGTACATTAGCATTTGTTGATTAGAGTTTTTAATTTAGCATTATAGAACATATAATTTTTTAAAAAGATTTCTACAAAATTTGCGATGAAAAATTATAATCAATCATTATTTATGGCGCAAATTTTTGTTGTAAAAAATAAAATAAATAAATTTGCAACAAAAAAAATTCATTGCAAAAAATAATAATTAAAAAAAAAGTTTGCAATGTTAATGCCACGTCGCAAACGAATTAATAAAATTACATGAAAGTAAAAAAATTTGCAGCAAGTTTTCCATTGCAAATTGTGACAAGACATATCCATCATAAAGTTAACGCAAAAATTTCATCACGAGTTCATTGCAAAATCCGTTGCAAACATTCATGTCACAAAATGCATTTTTTTACTTAATATATTTTTATTTTAAATTCTCAAAATGCATTCTCTCTCCAATAACATATTATATATATATATATATATATCTCCTCCCTCCATTATCACTGTTGCCATCTCTCTCCACCCGCATCCTATTAAATCCAACATAATCATTACTTTTTTAATAATTTATTCAAATATAAATTTATTTTCAATCCATCTTCGCTAACAACAATTTTAAATTTTAAAATAATAGAAATATAAAACGAGCATAAAAATAAAACCAAACGCGCCCTAAGTTTGCATGTGAAAACTGTAAGGAGCAAGTATTTATTTTAGAAGCAACTTTCCTTTGATCTGTAGCTGTGTTCTATTTGAAGAGATTCAAAATGATGATTGTTTGGTTCGGAGGAGTTTTTAATTGGACCTCCATAGTCACATCATTGTTCAATTTGTCGGGGCACATTTGATTCATGCTATGAGCATAAATATGGAACTTTAATATAGGTTAATCTGATGTTTGATATCCACTAAAAGTTGGCCCGTAATCTTGGTACAACACACAACTGCAGCAAAAGTTACATTCCATCGCAGTAGTGGCTATGGGGGTGTGATTATGTGATCACACCCACCCTTTGATTCCAATTTGATTTCTCATAGTTCGGACTTATTCCATCCAAGATGAATATGGGAGGGGTAAGAGTTTTTAGTAGGAGCAACTTTGTCATTTAGAAAATTAAAACTATATATCCGAACAAGCATTAACGATTAAGGGAGGAGATTGTTACGGCAGCTAATTAATAGATTAATTCCAACGCCAAACACATTAAATTATATTTAAATTTCATCATATTTTTTTATTATTCAAACCTCCACTACTATCTACAGTATAAATTGAATCCATGTTGCAGCAGCATCTGAAGGCCGCATTGCCCGGACAAAGGACTCTGCTTGTATAATATGGAAGGGCCGTCTAAAATTGAGGGCTGATTGAAGAATTTGGCTATAGTCCAAGAAGGAGCTTCCGACAAATAACTGCAGATCTCATACGAGGCAAACGAGATTCTGAAACATTGCCAGTCAAACATATTCCATTTTGTGCTTTTGCCACTCAACCCAGGCGGCAGGATGGTTGGATCGAAACAGCCTAATCCAACTTCTGAATCCTCCATTTTAAATTTTTAATGCTATTTTATAATTAAGCACGCGTCGTTCATCAAAATTATGAAATAGAAGACGAAATAAATTTTTGGAACTGAGGATTCCAAGTGGGTGTCATGATTCTGACAAACACATACATTGGCTGAGAAGAAAAGATCAATCTGTTCAACTCATATAGAACTATAATACACCCTCAAGGAACTAAGACCAGGTAACAGGAGGAGGAAGACAATAACAAAAAGAAGAAAGTTGTGCCTATAAAAATTAATCGGCTGCTCAAAGCAAAGTAAAAGACGGGGAAGAAAAGAAAAAGGAATTTCCCTTCCCGTAGGTTATGGTTTCACGCTTTTAGCTTTGTAACAGTATGAATGAATATCTATTGGAAGCAAAAGAGAAGTGAACACCGGCAGCGGAATTCAATTCTATTCCAAGTCTATTCAATCTTTCAACAAATCATATACATATACGTATATATATATATATATCGGCACTAATCTACCAACCAAGTATTAATTAATTAAACTATTTGGAATAAGAGAATCCATTACAAGTTCCACCATGCAAGGCATTCAACAAGATCAGAGCCAACTCCTTCTCAATGCTATTATCTTCTCGCTCAATCTGCATCCTTTGATACTCTGCGACAATCACCTCAGGCACCACCAAACTTCTGCACAACGGGCACGTGGCCTTGTACCCTTGCAGCCATTTCTCCAGGCAATGCCTATGAAATCTATGCCTGCAGTCCACTAGTTCCCTGCCCTCCTCCCCTGCCGCAACCTCTGATAAACATATGCTACATTCTGCAGCTAACTTGGGTTTTTGCCTGTAAACAAATTTCAAGCTTTTCTTGTTGATCGTCGACATGTACTTGTAATTGGTGTTGATAAGTTTATAGTATTTCCACATAATGCATATGGCTAATATGATTAAGCGGAGCAGTTCTGGCAGGACTTTCAGGAAAAAAGCGGCAAGAATTTTATCAGGGTAAGAGAAGAATTTTGCTAAAGCTCCCATGTTTATCGAGGAGGAGGATTTTGTATTGTTTTGGACAGAGGGGATATACTAATATTTATATAGTAGAGTGTTCGTGAATTTTTTGATTCTCCTTGAGAGAACAAAAGTAGTTGCCTGGTTTAACCTTCTAGATTTATAATTTGGCAGGTTTGATTTGTCCACCTGCTCTTATTAAGACTATGTATTGGATCAATTAATCCATGATCGTCCCACCAACCCCTCTTGATTATGAGATAATTTGTATTCAATAAGTCAATTTGGGGGGG
>JACGDI010005814.1:480134-494148 GCA_014898725.1 Jacaranda copaia
CTAGTAAGAAAAGTAGTTGATTTGTGCTGAGTAAACAAGGTTAGGATAAATTAATCAATGCAAGGCCAAATACAAGAAAACCATTGCTAAAAGAGTAGGTATAAAGAAAGTCCGGGACACATCGTCCTGGGGAAGGACTCTTACTCTTCTTCAATATTTGGTGAAGGGTAGTAGTTTTCTGCCTTTTTGCGCGGTTCATTTTTCATACTTTGCATGTTTTATTTCATTTTCTATTTTATTCTTCTATTCCAACTTAATGTGTTTGTCCGTGTATATGTATATATATATTAAATGTATTTGATTTATAAATCGATTATTTTCATAAAAAAAAATATTTATTATATATATCATGTATTCATAAAATGAAACACAAAATAAAATAAAGAATTTAAAGCAGATTTTTTCAGATATGAATTGAGATGATGCATTTATTCAACAAAGTTTTGACCAGCTACAACTACTACTATTTCCAGTGTTGCACCTGTTCGTTGAGGTTTAGCAGCCTTCAAGGATTTTTTTTGTTTTTTGTTCGACAAATTGAATGTTGACCATTTAATTAAGGATATATATTAATTGTAGTAATAATACTTTGGAATTCATATAAACAGAAAGAAAAAAAAATCTATTTTTTGTAACTTATGAATCTTTCTCCATTTTCATCGAGTCACTATCATTATGATTATATATACAACAAATATGCCATACAATAGTGTTAATATGTAAATTGGAAAAGGAAAAATAATCTAAGCAAGCAAAATAATTTCTCGAAACTAAAATTTGTGTTTTGGATTTAATCATTGGGTATATCACTGTTTGTGGCCAACCGCCGCGCCGATGTGCTTTGCTTTTTCAAATTGGTAATTTGAAATTATGCAGGCGTCAGTTTAGGTGGGAGAAAGCAGTAGGTAGAAGAATTGTCGATGAATTATAATATATCTATATATATAAATATGTGTGTGTGCGCGCGCGCGGGGGGGTTAAATCAAAAGCATATATTATTATAATCAAAAGGAGTCATACTCGAATTGCTTGCTAACTAGAAATCCAACAAATACACGATGGAAGCAACAAGGAATTGGACAATCGTGTTCCCATCTGTATATGGAGATTAAAAGGGTGTTTTTTTTTCACTTATAAATTTTCAGAACATGTTTGTTTGAAAATTTATAAAAAGTGTTTAATAAATTCCTAAAATAAGAAATTAGAATTATATAAATTCTTTCAAAAAAAATAAAAAGATAATTTTTAACTTATTTTCAATAAATTCCTTTCATTTCAATTATTTTAATTACTAATATCCTATAAGTTTCAAAATTCATATCTAGAATTTATTTTTAAAATAAAATTTAGCATTTCATAGATTTCAAAAATAAACAAAAGTTTATAAGACCTCTAAAATAAGCCTAACTAAATATTCTCTTAATTATTTAATAAGGCTGCATTTTAATAAATGTTATTTGGATTTTCTAGTGCTTTTAGTGCCAACAACTCATCACAACTTTAGACATAGCGGCAAACAATCATTTCGAGACATAACTGACGCGTGGGGGAACTTCACAACCACTTTTAGCTGTGCATTCTGGGCTGGGAGTCTTTCTCGCCGTACAAAACTTTGATTCGTTTTGAACGATTTCAAAGTTACTTTCAATATCGAAAGATATATTAAACTGTAGATAGTTTTTTTAAGATTTAATTATTTCGCCCGGCCACTTGTTATGTATTGGACATTGTGAATATATTTACATACAATAAAACTTGTTAATCTCACGAAACACTTTAAAAACAAACTCTTCTGATACTCATTTGAATTATTAAAACTATTTTATTTTATTTTTTATTTTTTGTTAGATGCAGATTTTTTATAGAGATTGCTGGTGTCTTTTCATAACAATGATTATGGCTTTTGTGTATATGCCAATGAACAGACCCAATCAATCAAAACGGAAAGCATCGATGACTCGTTATTTTTAATATTTCAAAAGACTATTGTTTGTGCTCGATACAAGACATGTCTGATCGATCATCTCTATATTTTTTATTTGTGTTTATCCATCTTAATTGAATTATTCAGTAGAATTTTAACTTAAAAAAATATTCCAATAGTAATTATATTTGCCGTTACGCTTCTCATTTTTGTAACTTAAAATTGGAATTTTTCTTGTGATGAAAGAAAGTAAAGGGAGTTGATTTGGAGGTTGAATGAGCTTACACGACGACCCAAGCTTTGTGCAGATGTTGAGAAATCTTCAAGCTAACTCTATAAGTGCAGCACGTCAGTGCTGAGGTCAAGGAATCTTCAAGCCGCGTATGAGAAATAGAATAAAAATGAAGTGATGATGATATGGACAATATTTAACAATTCTATTTTAAACAGTTGGTTTAGTAGTTCATTATCTATATGCCGTAATAAAACATGATGGTATTAGGCCAAGTAATCTCAACATATTCCTTGCCAAAATTATTTCTACATGCCTACGTAATGTACGTACAAAGCTAATTAAATTACCTAATCTTGAATAGCCTATGATATAAATAATTTCAAGTTTTAGTATTTGTTTCGTTGTTCAGTATTACTCAATGAAATTGAAAAATTTTAAATAAATTATGTATCGTGTAGAAAAATAATTAATTCGACTATTTAACAAAATCAACTGAATTATACTTAGGCAAAGAGTACTATATATGTCCTGAGTTTCAGTTATAATTGATTGGAGTAATAGAAGAACAATTTTACTATATCTAATTTTTGGAAAACTAAATCATTCCATCCAAAAATATTTTTCAACAACCCTGAAAATAATAATAAATAAAATAACAAACATCAAACTCTCCAATTCCACTGCTAAAATACATTATCCCATAGCATTTTTTTTTTTTTTTCTCAAAACAACTATAACATAACCAAACAAACCCGCCATTGTGAGTTATTTGAATCATGATTTTGATTTACTTAATCAACTAAAGTGAATATATACTATGCTATGAGTGATCAATTGGTTATTGTTGTATTCATAACAATAGAAAAGGTTCAAAAAATTATGTGTATATATATACAAGACGATTTTAAATGGAATTCTTTTATTATTTTGAAGATTATGCAATTTTAGAAAATGAAACTACGAAATAAATAACACTGTAACAATGTTCTTGGCAATGAAAATAAAAGAGTAATAAATTCTTTTTAGTAATATTATAGATAAAGTAATCCCGCTTCAAACGAATTATGCAACAGTGTTGAACAAGACCTGAGAAGGAGATCATTTTATTTCTTAATTTTGAAAATAAAATAAGAAAAAAATTTGACTGTTCAATTAGGGCCGACTAGTCCATTAGCTTTGTTGGGCCAAGGAAGCACCGGCCTGTTATCCTTCCACTGTAGGGAGAGGGAGCTTTCCCTGCTCTGTGAAACCAGCCTGACAGTGAACTCCCCACTCTACGAAGCAGAAACCATGAAGCCCATGCCTTGGCATGGACCCCATGGCCCAACTCCCCACCAGCATTTAGCCGCAATTGATCCAGCTAGCTGGACTAGTGCAGTGCCCACCCACACTGATGCCCCCACACGGGTTACAAGCCCATGTTACCGAGTTCGGGGGGCATGACAAATTTCCTAGCCAATCATATATGTGTCACGAGAAAGTTATTCTGGGATGCAATAACTTTCTATTCTCCACATTCATGAAGAATTACAATTGGCCATCTTTTGTCCCTCTCAAATTGCATTTCATGGACTTGCATACATTTTTGTGTGAGCCTCAACGATGTAAAGAAAATTTATTAATTTTGATTCAACTAGTATCAGTTATATGTCATTCGGTTTCATCTTTTGATATGTCCAGCTTTAAATACCGTCTTTCTGCTTAACATAGGCATATTGGCATTATTATAGAGAGTTGATTTCTGCTGGCATGAAGTTATATATATGGAGCTTACAAAAAATATGCTCTTTTAGCAATAAAATGGTATTGTTCCAGAAAACCTGCAACAGAAAAAGGCAAAAGTGCCTTGGTTTTATACCAGTCCATAATGGACTGATTTCCTTAGGAAATGTTGCTAATAAGGTGATTAAAATAAAGCAAAAATTAAAAGGGTTAAATTTTCGCTTACCATATATGTAAGTGAAATGTATGTAATTGTCAAGAAGAAATGAAAGAATTAGTATATTTTTTTAATGTCTTGTCTTCTTTATTTGTGTGTGAATATATACAAGTTGGATGTATATATTCCTTTACTCATTGCTCTTTCGGGTCTTGAAGCTTTTTCTACTACAATCAAACCCCTTGATCCGTTGTTCTGCACTAATCACATATCACTATCTTCTTGTCCGTACGCAAGTTTAACTAATTTTAAGCCCTCTTTTACAATGGTTTAAATCCTCTATCTTATTTTCTATTCCATTTCTTATTTCATTTATAAATATATAACATGTTTATTAAATATTTTCTTATAAAAATAATTAATTAAAAATCAAATATACTTGACATAAATTGAAAATTTTGAAATCCTAAAGTTATAAGTTATGCTGATTTTGGAAAACTTCTTCTTGAAGTTGCGACATAAAGATAGTTGGTTCAAGCCTAAAACAAATTATTCCCGCCGCCCCCACAGAATTTGATAACCTCATCTGGAATTAATCGATAATTCCAACATGAGATTGGATGAAATTTGAAGCTGCTTCAACAATGCACAAAGTTCGTTAGGTGAATTTACTCTTGGTAAAATTAAGGTCGCTGTCTTCATTCATTCGCCTGTATAGTTAGGTTTTCGTCTCTCAGCAAATGCAACCAGGCCTTCCAAGCGATCCTTGGTGTGCAAAAGCTGTTCATAACAGTTCTCCTCCAACTCCAAAGCTGATGTTATATCCAGCTCCAATCCACCATCAATGGCTCGTTTCGCCATTTGTATTGCTAATGGTCCCTGTTATAAGATAAAGAAAGAAAGGCTCTATTACATTTATGCTCCTCCAGCTAAATAAACATTTTAGAACGTTCATCAATTAACTTCCATGTTCGTGTACGCTATAAGGACCAAGATTACCAGCATGACACATATGCATTTAACAGATGAAAAATGCTAGTTTTGTAGTGAATAGCATAGACAATTCTGACACAAGAGGGAGGTTGTAGATAAAAACATCATTGCCCATTATGTTCTGCAGACCTCAGTCTGTTTCTGTAGAAGCAAGGGTACCTTCACTTCACACAAAATGGAGGTTCACAGACCAAGTGCAACTACAGTGAGAAATTATGAGATAAACATAAAGGCGCTCTTCATCTAACTATTATTGCAGTCCTTTGACATGTCCAAATGTCATGGTGTTCAGCAAGTTGATTTGGCTTAGATTTTTCTCCAGATATTTTATTCAAGAAACAGTGTCCTGATTGTCCCTAAATTTGTTTTAAGAATGAATAGTTGTGGCAGTTATGCTTGAAAGACAGTCTTGGGAAAATTTGTAGTGAATAAGGTGAAGGACCTTAAACTTCTGCGGAGTTTTCTACATTAATGGTTTGAACCCACTTGGAAAGGTTCGTTACCCAACAGAAAACATGAATAAGAGAAAAACATTTCATCTTTTGACCATCACAAACGACAGCCTGAAACAACATATATATTAAAGAAAACAGATGAGCATTAAATAGAAGTTGGCTCCAAAAAGGAGGGATAGAAGACTCCATCTCCATGGATAATGTAGCGTGTTTTAACAGATTATGCAACATACAGATATCTCCAAATAACAGTATCTTAAAACATAAAAAAGAAGGTTTCCATGAAGGAGAAGATCAATGTGTCTTCTGTGATTAATGGGGTGCACTTAGCATTGTAGAGATTGAAAGTTTCAAATTTGTATATGAAAGACTAATATGCAGTTAATTGTTTACCTTCTGCTTTATATCCCAAGCAATTTCAAGAGCTTTTGCACGAGCCTCACCAGCAGGGACACAGTAATTGACAAGTCCTGCAGAGAAATCCACCCTTAAGTGTATCATTTTAGAAGTGGCGTGCTTATAAAAAGCACAGACCACTCATCTCAGATTTCACATTTGAAAATGAAATCAGAAAGTGGAAGCTCAAATTTGACATACCTTTGGACAAAGCATCCCTGCCACCAATCTTCCGGCCAGTAAATATAAGTTCCTTCGCTATTGATTTCCCCACCAGTCTAGGAAGCCTTTGTGTTCCCCCAGCACTGGAAGAGGCTATTCTTCATAAGTTAGATACTGCTAGAAGACATGGTATACTGTTGGAATGCTTGAAGACACTTCAAATGACAGCTACCAAGAATGCTTATGTGGAGCACGCGCGCGCGCACACACGAAAAAAAGAGAGGAAAAAAACATGTGTTATTTAACTAATGAATCTCATAATGTTTTTATGCACTCCATGCACATAATAGAAGACATATATAATCATACAGCAGATGCAGAGGTTTGATTATAAGGGCCTTCATCAAATATAAGATGATACACAATCTCAGTTTTACATGGATAAGCAGTAAATGTCACAGCACTAGAGAAGATGCACAGGTCCTACCCAGGTATAATTGCAAGTCCAGTTTCTGGTAATCCTAGCACGGCATCTTCCCCTACACCATTCATCGTGAAACCACCAAGTTAGAAACATTCCAGTAAAGTACAGATCATTGTATACTAGAGCACAATGATATTAACTGACCACATATACGAAGATCACAAGATAATGCCATTTCAAGTCCACCCCCCAATGCAGCACCTTCAATGACAGCTATTGTAGGAACATGAAGTGCCTGTGTACAGTAATTTCGTTAATCAACTTAAGTAGTAATATAAGGAAGAGTTAAGGAGATCAATAGAGATGCCAAAGAAACGAACAGGGAACCAACTCTAAGCATAGAGGCCAAAACTTTTAAGGGTGCATCATAGTCTTGGGATATTTAAATTAAATGACAAATGATTGATCTATCATATTATCAGCAGAACTTGCCACGAAAGGACAAGAAGGATAAGATAAACCTCTAAATAGGAGAATGTGGAGCGTAGGGAGTGCACAAAATTCTGAACTTCAGAAGGACTCATTTTCTTCCTTTCCTGCAAATTCATTATTTCAAAGATGCGTTATGAGGCAAGTAAACCAGAGAGGGAGAGGGAGAGGGAGAGAGCACAACAGAAGTTGTATAAAATTTAAGAATCTGAATGACAAGTCAAAGAATATCAAAGCTCCATCAACAAAACAATTCTATTGCAGAAGATTTAGAAGCACAGCTACATTACAACATGTATGCTGTCATCAAGTTCCTTTACAGCATCTGATAACATCTTAATGAGGAAATGTAGCCTTTGGCTCCTCCAAAATCCAGAAAACACCAGAGATGAAACATAACTTCATGAAACAGAGCAAGGAATGAAATATTCGGAGATCCAAATTTATAGTACAAGACTGAACAAGCAAAACACTTTACAGCGGAGGCTACCCAACAAGGATGATCTGCAATTATATCACTTGCAAGTTAAACATCCATGGTATCTATCTGTTAGTTCCACCATTAGTTAGCTTACTTGTATATGTAGGAAATTGTTGTAAATCCTTATCCTTCTGGGACACCAGGATTGCTTGCTTTGATGGGAAACATAATTTCAGAATTTGCAATTCTTGGAATTGTAACTTCTCATGAGTTTTTAACCAATAATAATTGAAGAATATTTGCTTTTGGCACATCAAGAATACAAATATACCTTCCAGGACCAATATTAATGTCTGAGCTGAAAGTCAACAAAAACCTTATTCTGCAATGAATTTATAATTCCTGGAAGTTCTTATTGAACAAACAAATCGTTCCTCCTTGTGTGCTAGTTTGCCCCCATGAACACAATGATCAAGCATGATGCAATTCTGGCCTTTACCGACCAAAAAAAAATAGAATAGAAGAAAACTCATCGCAGTCGATGGCTCATAGTCCCCTCCTACCCCCAACCCTCACGCCCCCAAAAGCCTTTCCAAAAAATCAAGCATCTCTAGCAGTCCATGGAAAACTGACATTTTGAACTCAATGAATCGCATTAATAATGTGCCACCAAAACTAGCCAATTGGACACCTTTCACTAACATTAACCAGAATGGTAATGTAAGTTTATCTTTTGATAAAAAGTAAAATAACTATATAGAAACCTTCCATTGTGCCAGTTAAGGATCATACTAAGCAAAAGCCAGAATCAAGGATTATTCTTGCATTATTATCTAGCTTAGAACTATCATTTAGGAGCATATCTGAACTCCCAGGCAAAAAGGGACCACTGCTCTGTCAGTGAAGCCTCTCATAATCAACAAGGTTAGTCTTTCATTTCTAGCTTCATGTCTGCTTGAAATGTATTCCAACTCACACACTGTCATGTGTCACCAATTAAGGAATAGCAGGGAGATTTTTGTAGGGAAAAATAATGAGGTCTAGTACCACAGCATGCCACATTCAGCTTGGTTTACCATTTTCATTCAAAGGGGTTGTGCCATACAATAGCTATAATACTTTTCTTCTATGGTTTGTGGCGAGTGAATGGCAAGCGCAAGTACCATTGGTCTATTCCCTCTCTCCCTATTGTATTGGTCCACCAGGAATAAGCCTCTTTCACAATTCTTGTTATAGTTGGAAGACATTCCAATTTACACTTTTCCTTTTCCATTCCAACTTGCATATCATCCTTCTACAAGTTATATCTGGTAAAATTCATGATGTATGGGCATAGTCTATAGTTGAAGTAAGATAATACCTTCAAATCAGCACCTGCACAGAACACTTTAGGAACTGAACTGCAGATCATCAAAACTTTTGCTGTATGGTCTTCACTAACAGCTTCAAATGCATACTGCAAACCCCTCAGCATATCTTTTCCAATAGCATTTTTTGTTCCGGGCCTTTCCAAATGAACCTCCATAATTCCTGTAAGTAATCCATAGTTAAATTGGTAGCAAAACAATGGCTGAAGGCAAAATGTCCCACAATCAGAATATCTGTAATGGAAGAAGAAAAATATCCTATATTTTGGTCCATCCACCAATGGCTTACAGGTCCTTCCCTCCCCACCCCCAGCTCCATGCGTGTATATATTCTTTTAAATAAAGCTTTTGTCCTTATCTTCATTGGCTGTTTCACAACTTCGCTCTAAGCCAGTTAGCTTTAACAGGTACTTTCACTATACAAACTCAAAGAAAAATGGATACTTTGAAGTACAACAATTGACCAATTGCTAAGAGCTCATTTAAATTCTTTGAAGTAAGAAACTACCTTGAATTTATGGTTCATTATTTCAATTACAGCATGATAAGCTAAGAAATCACAATGTACAGAGAAGATATCACGCTACCCAAGCTAAACTCATTGCTTCGAGTAAAGCTAGGTGGCATTAACTATTCAAAAATCAAACCACCTTCATACACAATTTTAAGCTTGCATGAAGTTGTTGGGGTTCGCCAATTTAATGAAACCTCTAAGCAGAATTACTACACGGAAGAGGGGCCATCTGTCGCTAAACTTAAATTTTACTTTCCATTCAATCAAGACTCAAACCAATATAAGACAAAACCAGAAACGCAAAACAATAGAAATTAAACAGAAATGATGAGTTAATAGAGATAAAAACCTGAAATGATAACACAGCAGAAAATAGAAACATTTACCAGAATCAGAGTCAGTGAGTTTCTGCAATTTCACAGACTCAGAAGCTGACTGCAGCAGGAGGGTTCGAACATTCTGGAACCTGAACAGATGGGGAGTAGTAGTTTGAAGCTTCAAATTCTTCAAAGACCTAGCCACGGAGGAAATAGCTACCATTTTCCCTTTCGTTTTGAGGTACAAATTACGGACTGTATGGAATATTACTTAGAAATGCAATTAGGGCGGACAATTTAAGCTCGCGTTTGGTATTTGGATATGCAATTGGTTTATACTCAATAATTACGAATTTTTTGTTGGTGTGGTCAAATTTTCATTTTGGAACGGTTATTATTAGATCCGCGGAAAATGAGAAAGAAAGGCAGAAGGAAGGTAAATATCAAGACTTTCAGAAAAAGAAAAAGAAATAAAAACAGAAACCTATTTGACATTTGATCTTATCAACAAAAACACCTCCCAACTCGAAACAGGCACACGCCAAGCATTGAAGAACAACTGTCTGAGCACGGAGTACGAATGAGTCGAGTCCATTTATAAATTTTATGAGTTGATCTCGAGCTATTTTGAGTTGAGGTGCAAATAAATGAAGTCGCCTCATGAACTTCATGAGTTAGACTTGAGTTGTTGTGAACTCGAATTTTAATTTGAACAGACATTGAACTGTTTCGAGTTCGAATCAAGTTAAATTAAATTTAAACTCTAATTTAAATCGATCTCAAGTTATAAATATTTAGGTTTGAAACTAGCGAATAAGTATATAACTAAATATTAATTTTATTTATTAATAAATATATATTATATTATTAATAAATTTTAGCACACACATTAATTGTGCCACATTTGCTAGAATTTATAAATTATCAATTCAATCCTTAGAAAATCGAGCTTCTATAATTTAACTTAACTATATTTATTTTTCTTCTAAAATAATTAAATAATCGATTCATTGCTTTTGTTTTTCATAATTATGAAGTTTACTACATATATTTGCCAAGTGATTTGTGGTTGAGTAGTAGAAGTTTTTTACACGATGAAAGAAATCAGAAATTCAACTTTTAATGGACTCGTGATGTGTGTGTACATGAATAAGAAAGAAACATTATCTTCCTTTAATTTAAGGATTTAAAAAAAAAAAACTATGACATAAGCCAAAAGAAAAATTAATGAACTTCATGTTTTGCCCTAATCCACCCAACGTTGGTACAGATTTGAAATTTAAAAGAATAATAAAATTAGACGCATAAATGACAAATATGTAACAATTTATTGATTTAAAAATAATAGATGTTTTACTTTATTTATCTTCATCTATAATAATTTAAATTAACAATTATTAAACACACATTATAGTAATTAATACTTTCAAAATATCTTATATGACATGTATTTTCTTTAATTTCCTCATGTAGTACAATTTATAATTAGCTTAATGAAGTCAAATACGATCATACAATGCAATGGATGTTTAAAGTTATCTTAAACATGCTTTTACAAAAACTCATACCATTTTCCATAAAACCCTAACAACATAGCATTATTTCCAATTTGACAAGCTCTCTTTTTTATGATTTCAGATAGGCGCCGGTGAAATGCAAGTTTAGCCCATAAAATTTATGCAAAGCTGAATAAGAAATTCAACTCCTGATATGTAATCAAATATAATTCTATAGTGGTAATATTTACAGGACGGGATGGCGTGATTGGTTTCAAATAATACAGAGAAGCCGAGAATCCATAGAAATTCCTAGTTTTATTACTCATGAAAAGTTTTCTCCACTGGAATTGTCATCACTTTATTGTGAAGTACCAAATTGGCACCTCCATATTCTACTGAGTACGATTCAACAGCCCCCACTGGTTTAATCCCCAATCATAAGGCTGGTAAATCACTTTCAACTGATTATCTGAAAGCAAGTGAAGCAAGGCCTCAGAGTCAGCTGGCTCCAGATAGCTTGCAGCATGCTTCAGCACCTCAACCTCATTCTTCCCCATATCCACACTATACCTGAAAAACTTGGAATCAGTTAGGTGTTCAATTGTTTACAAAGAGAGAGAGAGAGAGAGAATTGTGTGGACAACTCACCATTTAAGTATTTTACTCACATATGTGATGTTGGCAACCAAATCCACATAAAGTCCTCCATTTCTCAGGAAATTACAAGCAGCATCTCTCAACTCTTTATCAATGTTTCCGGGAGAGTAGCATCGGAGGGCAGGCCCAGATCTGGTACCATAAACCACTGCAAAATGAATAAGAGGCTCTGGATAGGGAAGAGCTACCTGATATCAGAGGGAACCAGAGAGTGAGAGACAAGAATTAGTATCAGCACGTACTGCTTTCAGAGAGAATACAGAGTACATGACTCTCACCATAATATACATTATCATACTCAATATAACATTCTCAACAGCAAGAAAAGAAAAATTGTTTCTATATTTTGCACGGCAAGTCAATTGCATCATGATTAGGCATGTCTGTAGTGCCTTTTAACTAAGATTTTTCTTGGAATTTTTAAACATTAGTTCTCAAATTTTTGGATTCTTATGAATATAATATCATTATATACATGATATGATTTTATACAAGTTGAAAATTCATCAGTCACTAGTCTGCCATATATCAGCTCCAAAAATACAAAGCAAATCATACTCCTTCCAATTGAATGTCAACCAGCAGCATGTCAAAAATACTATGTTTTCAAGCACAGCAAGAAGGGAAACAAGTGAGTTGATACTAAAACAAGTCCTTCAGCAGAAAAAGACCATCTCTATTCCATAAAGAAGTCACTCTTTAGTTAGACTCAAGGAAAGCTAAAGTTAGTTCTCCTTCCAATTTTTAACCAGATGGAATGAGACTATCTGGCTAGGTGGATCAGAGAACATGAATGTACTTATTATCAACATGTAATATTAAGTGAATATGAACACAGTTATTGAAACGGTAAGCAGTGAATATCAACTGTCTCAACTCTAAATTGCATGGTGCAACTTATTACTTTCCAATGTGTAAGCGCAGTTACATGCAAGGAATCAGTTCCAATAGACAAGTAAACAAAAGAAATTATCAATAGCACGGGAAGTTAGGAAGCTATCTGACCTTTAACCGCTTATCTTTTACTCCAAATGGTTTGATGAGGTTGTATGGTGGTCTCTGGTTGCCCCTCAAAATGCCATTGTAAATGGCTGAAAGTGAATATGCTGATCCACCAATAACATATTTGAAGTCTCCAAAAAACTTTCTTCTCTCCATTGCTCCAGAAGGATGACCCCACACAAGGATTGCATTGATTGCCATCATATTGTAAAGATTAATGAAGAAGGATAGCTTTTCCTCTCTAGGCATTTCATATAAGTCTACACGCTGAAGCTCCTCAACTATCCTCAAGTACCTAGAAATGAATTCAGCAGTCAATGCCCAGAGTAAATCATGAGAGAGTTGCTAACACACCATAAATATGAACACTCTCTCTCTATATATATGTCTATCCCTATATATCTGATACAAAAACTAAAAAATATTTGTTTATTAAAGGCTCTCCATTATTCTCACAGTAAAACTTCTTAGAAATTTTTTGACGAACCTTGCAAACTCTTCGCTCCCATGGATGCCTCTATAATCCACATGCTTTCCATCTTCGGAAGTATAAGCTTCTAATATTGCATAAGACAAAACTCTGAGCCTTGTTGAAATTTCTGTAATGGGTTTTGGTTCCACTTGACTAATGCCTCTTGGGATGTTTTGGCATTGAGAGATCAAAGGATCATCATCCAAGAAACGATACAAGTGATTTCCATCTTCAAATATGTTCTCACTGGGCAGCATTACAAAACAGAACTCATGAGGAATAAATCAAGCACAGTGTACTGATGACAGCAACATTATAAGCAATATATCATGAAAGGGAAAAAAGAGCTGTCACATTATGAGGAAGAAAGTACAGGAAACATCTAACAAATAAAAGAAATATTCTAGAAAACTCACTGAATGACATGTTGGAAGAAGAGTTTGTTCACAAGCTTTCGGCCGAATTCAACAGCCTATTTCAAGCCATTATAAACAGTCAGAAGAAAAACAAAGAAGGATGAGCAATGTAAAGTTATTACTAGAACGGAATGGTACAAAAGTAGAAATATAAACTTCTTTTTGATGCCAGTCCCACCTTTTCTCATCTTACACCGAGTGACTCGTTAATTCATTCCAACTAGCCTTAATCATTTCACTATACTAGTTTTTTTGGCTCAATCAACATGTGCTGTTAATTCCAATTTAAAAGCCGCTTGAAATTTTGTGAAATAATGGAAGTATAGTCTTAAGCAAAGTTGTAGATATTGAAAAGAAAAGCGTGTTTGTGTTGGTGGGGTGGGGGGGGGGGG